>JARVGW010000323.1:6605425-6616723 GCA_031762495.1 Anablepsoides rubrolineatus
AAGTGTACAGCGCTTTGGGGTCCGGAAGGACTTGATAAAGCGCTATATAAGTTCAGTCCATTTACCATTTACCATTCTATTTGTAAAACAAACCAAAAAAAAAACAAACATTTGATGCCATGGACACTTTAGTTTACACATGCTACATAAAAACAAAATTCTTCTTACTAAATGCTTAGTGTTTCATACGCTTATTAATTCCTTTATACTTGGTTGGTTGTGGTCTTGGGAAACAGACTACCATGTTTGCCTCATACATCTTTTCTAACTTCAATACTACAGCCTCTCACAGCAGGGCCTCTTTTCCTTTTACCTGCGGCAAATCTCATTTTCCAACAAATAGTTGCTACATGCTTTGAAGCCCCAGCCATTTTTATTCCCTCTGAACTCTGTTCTCAGAAAGTTCATTGACTATTAGGGAGCCCAGAGCAATGACACAATTAGCTAACATGCAAATGGAGTCATTTCTCTGTTGGCTCTCATTTACCTGCACCTGGGAGCTGAGTAATACGGGATGGGAGAAACTCATTCCTGCTGCAGCATAGCAGCTGATAGGTGGAAGGTTTTATTGTCCAGGAAAGGTCTGTTGTTTGTGATAGACAAGGAAAACTTGAAAAAAAAATAATGACAAGCTGAAAATAGGTGACCACAAAATTCTAAAGTAATCTGGTTGAGCACATTCAAGTGTTAAATGAGATTTGTTTTAATCCAGTTTGACTGGCTGGAAACAAATCAGGTCATAACAAGACACTCTGATTGTTTCACAAAAGTATTATCTACTGTATACAAATACGTTGATACACACAAGTGATCTAGTCATGTTCAACTCATTCCTCACAATGAGGATGTTCCTAAAAAAGGATCAGTACACCAAGGATGACCTGCAGACAAGGGAACATTAAGTAAATAGGACATTTATCACCACTGCCACTGAATATACAGATGAAAACAATAAACCTACTGTATGTGTCCACATAGAAAATATGCTAAGTAAACATAAGTATTCATTTATACTTGTGTTTTCTGATTGATAGTACCTAGCCTTTTCTTCTGTTGTATTGAGTGTTCAGTGTAATGGTAGTTTTGTACAACCCTTTGAAACTGTTGTTTACTGGAGCCAAAACAAAACACCATGAAAGAGATGAAAGCAAACCAAAACATCAAATCTGGGCCAGATAACCTGTGCTTGGGAGATGACAGAAAATTGTGTGTCTTCTAGGAAAGAAATAGCAGATTTGTATTCATCTTTATGTGAGACTATTCTATAATCCAGTAATCATCCCCAAAAAAGGATAGTATTTATTTATTACTACTTAAAACTCAGAATGTATCTTCAAACTGGAAGCAATGGGTCTTTTCAGCTTGTAATATTTAACACAAAAAACACTGTGGATAAATAAAATTGACATGTGTGACGACCACACGCTTCTACCACCTATGGTTACAGTTGTTGCATGGTGACTGTCTTTGAAGCTTATTTTCTAGTCTGCATTTCTGTCTGCCCGTCTTTTAAAGGAAAAGTGTGTAACATTTAGGCGTATCTTTTAGCAGAATTTAAGATAATCACTAATAAAAATGAAAACACGTCTAATCATTAAAAGCTAAGAAGTCAGATTATTTTTACCTTAGAATAAACTGTTTATAACTACATGGGAGTGGGTTGAAACCAGCTGAGGCCACCATTTTGCACTGCCATGTTTCTACAGTAGATCAGAAAGGACAACAAAAATCCAAAGAAGAAAAATATACATTTTGCCTGATAATTTTCATACATGTCAACTTGTACGGATTGTACGGACGTATAGAGCAATCTCACAGATTTTTTCAAGTCTTACAGATTTTTTCAAAACCTCATTTTCAAATTTATCTAACATGTCAGAGCATGTAGGATGATTTAAGAAGCAATAAATAACATCAAGTAGCCATCTTCCAACCTGTTCTGCAGCTAGAAATAAGGCGCTCTCATGTCCGCAGCCGACAGACACCCCCCACCCCCCGTCCCCTGCGGGTGCGAGTTATACGGATTTTTGAGGCTCTTCATACAGGTAAACATCCGAAGAGGTTGACATGTATGAATTTCACATGTTACATTTCCTAAATGTCTGATTAAATCAATCTTACCACTTGAAATATCACTATTTCTAATGCTGCTATCAAAGATTCATGGTACCTGATGGCCACCATAGAGACTCCAGTGAATTACCTCTTCCAAGTTCTGCAGAAGCCTGATAATCATCTATTCATTCAAATCAGGTGTGTTGGAGCAGAGAAACAAGTAAAACATGCAGGGCTGCGGACCTCGAGGTTGATGATCCTCGCTTTAAAGAGTGCACTCAAAGATTGTCAGAAAAAACATTTTTTTAATCTATGTTCTTTTTTTTCTAGGTAAGTCAAAACATTGACATTTTGTCTTAGAACAGGGATGGACAACTTAAGGAGTAGAAAGGCCACAATTTTGTTGACACTATAGGGCCACGTAGCACGGCAAACTTACCCAAATGTAATAAAACGGCCATTTTCAAAATGTTTGCATCTAAAATACAGTGCAGTGACTTAACGTAGTTGATGCTCAAATGCATGTATAACAGTTGTCCTCTTGTTCAATAAATGTGAATACAAAACGCTGGAAGCAAACCAAAAATAAACATATTAGCAAGCTGAAGTGCAATGGCACAAAACGCCATAAGTACAGACTTCTGCATGGTTCTGTTCCTGGTTCTGGTAAAAAGTCACTGTTTATGCATTTGCAACTTTCTCATATTTAGCTTTGTGCAACATGTTTTAGTGACTTATATTAAAATCCTTCATAGCACATGTCTCTATGAAATCTGTGAACAGATAGTCTACCTCCCTTTTCACCTGAAACATGATTTTCTCTGTCCAGCTTTTCTTTCCTCCCACTCTTAGTCATGGCTAAACATCTCTTCCTCAAAGAATCAGTGCATCTCATTATGATGAGTGGCGTCTGCATTGGAGGCACCATCAAGAGGCAAACCTTGACATTACAACCAATTCTGTGCCATTTAGACACTTTTATACATTTTCGCAATTTTCAAAAAAATTTGGACTTGTTTAGGGTTTTAAAAAAAAAAGTCTGGCCGCTCATTGGCGAGACAGATGGAAGTCACACAGAGGACACCAGCTGCCTCTTAGATCACCTAAGTCTGAAATTAGGTTTTAGAGAAAAAAGTTGACGCATGTTGGAAATTTATTTTTCTCTTCAGAAGTTTTATTGTTTAGCATATAACATAATTTCCTTGGCAAGTAAAAAAAAATCCTCTAGCGCTTTATTAGGTACATTATCTACTCTACATGTTTACCTGTGATAAAAGAAAATGAAATTGTGGTTATAGTTTTATAACCTCAAACAGTCATACTGCTGAACAGCGGTGCATTTTGTCAGTAAAAGGGAGACATTTCACCTAATCTTGTTGGCAGCTTCCTACAGTTAATGGGTTGCAGGAAGATATGTCTTATTTTTCTGGTGTCTCTATGAGGTGCTCTGTACTCACCAACCTGTATTATTAAAAGAAGACAGCCATTCTTTGGACATCAAAGGCTTAGCAATGGCTCCGTAGAATTTAAATAACCCTAAAATATATTAACATAAAAATATAACATGAAACCTAAAATAAAATCTGCATAATGATTCTGTGAGTTTTCTTCATATTCATTTTCATTAAGAGCTGCATGTGAGAATATACAATATAGTGTCCTCTGTTTTTGAGTTAAAATCCAAAAAGTCAGTGTTTCTGCTGGTTGTGCAGCAGATTGTCGAGGCCGAAATTCACTAAGAGGCAAAATTCTGTTGCCCATCTGCTGCGAAGTGCAGTTGGCCCATTGCATATGTTCACACTGTGAGGAACTGACATATTGTAACTTTCATTGATATCATATTGGAGGTAGAAGCCAGAGGATCTCAGTATAAATGTGAGTTGTTGGCTCAGAAAGTTTGGCCATGACTTCACCTCTTTTCTGCTCCGTTATATTTCCACGTCCCAAATTGCCGTTTCCAAAGTCAATTTGATTTTTTATTTGTAATCAGTTTGCCAAGTTAAAAAAAATGTATGCAAAATTTATTCTGGTCACTCATTCCCCCGCCCAACAGGAAGAATAAATATTAAAGAGGTATTAGCATTTAGATGGTGGCCCTGAGGTGAAAAACACAACACCACTGGACAAAACCCAACAATAAAAGCAAAATAACAAGTTAGACAACACAACTGTCTAAAAGCAAATGCAACAGCAGGAACGCTGTTTTCTACAATGTTGAGAACAAAGAAACGTCAATGGGATGTCTAAAGTGTGTTTGTGTGTTGGGATCTATCCACGTTTTATTTTTTTACATCAACCCAATGAATAAATACAAGCTGAACAGCATGTATTTGCAAAAAAAAAAAAAAAAAAGTGACAGCTTGGTGTGAAGGGACACGCATGAAAGTGAGGTCTGAAACAGCTTTCAGTCGGACTTTGATGATACAAATCTCCATCATGTTATGTTTATGCCTCTGACTGCTCCCGCCACTTATTGCCCAAATGTTCAAAGCGAGCAGAAACTTTGCGTAACACTTTGACGAGGTAGGGAGTGAGAGAGAAAAAAAAAAAACTTCCCTAACCTTGCATCACAAATTTCAAAGAAACTGCAACACTTCAAAAGCTTCCTCACGGTTCAGTGACTAATCTTCAAAGTCACGCCAAGGATGGAACTGATAGCGCTGCTGTGTACAGCAGGTACAAACAACACGGAGGAGCGAGGTGTTGAGAGAAGGAGAGAGGAGAAAGCTGAACGCTAATTGAGACAAAGTCTATCCCTCGCTGGTGTGAAGACATTCAGTAATTACAGCCACCAGCAAACCAATCAGTCACATGAAATCCCCATTAGAGGTTGAGGCCAGACATTAGGGTAAACTGAAGAATTACTGCTGATCGTGGAGGTTCATCCCTGTCACCATAGAGCTTTCAGAGGATCTGTCTGAACCTTCTACCATGTTGTGCAGCCCCTGGATTTCTGATTAGAGAGAATTATTTTTACTTTCTGCTCGCGTTAAATCAATATTTCCTAACTAGCTGAGCTAGAATGCAACTTTCAGCTTGTTCACTACCAAATGCCTCTAATCAAGATTCCTAAGGGAGCTGAATTGCTTTGTTACAGTCATCGACTGATCCAGACAAAATTGACTTTAAGGAGCAATGTTACATTATGCTGAACAAAACACAAAGACCAAATCGCCTTTTACCCCCATCTTTCACTTTTTATCCCTACCTTGCTTTAACACATTTATGTAAGGGGTGAAGGTTGCAACATAAAACAAAGTCAAGCATATTTCTACTTTTTAAAAACATATTTTTAGGGGCACACTTGGAAACAAATTGGTTTCTGTGAAACAACTCACCAATGTAAGTGTTTTATTATAGAACTATTTTATTTATTTATTTTTTTACTGGCACAAAATGTACTGAAGGCTCTTGTAAAACTCAGTCATGTAGGACAAAAAAACATTCTAGTAGATTTTCTAAATGAACTTATTTGCACTTGCATGCATGTGGCCAAGGAATCGCTCATGTGGACCAGGCTTACGATGATCCTAAATACCCTCAGGAGGGAGAGGAAGAGTGATTTGCCTGTGAGTTCAGCTCACATAGAACAGCATAACTCACTTTTTTTATAACAACAATTATAAAGTCTGTTTTTATTGATCTATCTACCCACCCACCTACCTATCCATCCATCCATTAGAGTTGCACAATATATTGTTTGAGCTTCGTCATCACAATGCACATGTGAGGTAATTAAGATGCTAATTAAATGAATGTGTTATCTAGCGTTTAAATCCTAATCATCATTGCACTAAACAGTAGGGGTGTATATCAGCAGCTTTATCACGATATGATATTACATCGATATGTTTAGATGATGATTCAATATTTCTCGATACCACAAAGTCTGTCACGATACGATTTCGATTCAATTCAATTCACATGTCTGCGATAGATATAATGCGATCTCATATGTCCATCTAACATATGACTGTGTTAGATGGGCATATGATATCGATTAACATCGAGCATATGATGACGATATAGATCGATATTTTTATTTTGCCTCGATATAACTGAATCATGAACCCTTCAAATCGATATATTGATATAGATCGATGTATCGTTACACCCCTACTAAACAGATGCGTTTTACGGCTTTTACTTTGACGGGTTGCTGCTACGGTATAAAAAACTTTCATTTTGTTGCGAAACTTCTCAGACAAAAATTTTAACATTTTTAGGAAAAGTGTTGGCAGTTATTTCTAGAGCTGTGTAGGAAGACAATGACAATCTTGACAAAGATGTGCAAATTTGTAGAGAACTGAAGGAAAAGATGTAAACTACAATTAGCTTGAATGCTAATGTTCCTGTAAAGCATAATTAAAACAGTAACATAGATGATGGTTAAACACAATTTATGTTTGAGCATGATAAAAGAAAACATGCACAAAAATCATCATTGTAATGTACAAAAGAGGTAAGTTCATCTTCAACAACATGACAGCATAACTTATGGTGTTATTCAATTCAAGTCATCTGTTGAAAGTTCCTTTTTTTTTCTTTTAGAAAAGAAATCACAATGTCAGTTTTTTCCACGATTGTGCAGCACTCTGACCCTTGGTTTTAGAAATGGGAGTGACACAGAGCCGGTCAAATAAAACACTTCTTTGCAAGCTCGAGTGAAAACAAGACAAAAGCTGAGCTCACCAGGAGTTCAGTCCAATTGATTTCTCTCTTTTTAAAATGTGCATATCAGAGCAGCCTCTTGCAGTGAAGGGTGCACTCCTAGCTGCCCCGGAGATTAAGAGCTGAGTCTTAAGACTCGAGGAGTCCAAAAGGGACCACCTCACTTTAGAATTGAGAGCGTATGGTGCATTTTATATTCCCAAATGCAAAAAAACAGATCACGTTATTGGGTTTAAAAAAAAATCCCAATGACTAACGGGTGAAAGAAACACAGATGATGTGTGAAAAAAGATGAATCTATATTAAAACGCCTTGTTGCATGTGGCTCACACTCTGTCCATCTGTAAAATGACACTTCATCACATGCTCCCAACTCATTCTACACTCACAGTAATTGTGCTGTAACAAGAAGATGCAATTAACTGCCTCAAAATCTTACAACATTGACACTCTACTCTTTTTTTTTTACACTTTTGATTATGGTTTTTTATATAAGTGTTGAAAAACTGCGCATATGATAAAAGCTTGCTGAGAGGGCTCAGAAAATTATTGTTGAGCAAAATCACACCTGAGAGACAGTTCTGTTTTTTAAATCCTTACAGGCTTTTTTTGGAGGTGCTGCAGACTTTTCTGTTCTTCTAAGACCAAATTCAACCCTTTAGAATTATTTATTTACATCTCAAAACAAAGGGATAAATGGTCTGAGACAGACTAGAGATAGAGACACACATGAAGTAACTTCTTGATCGTCCAGAGACATTTTTTAAAAATGTTCTAACATAAACTTCCTTAGTTTACTGTACAACAAACTAAACCTAACTTGGCACATTTTAAACAAAAATCAAGGTTCTATGAAAACAATACTTTAATAAGCCTTGTCAGTAAACCTGTTATGCAATGAAGCCTTCAATGAGCATAGTAAATCATTTATTTGTTTCTCTTCCCTTTGCTCTTGCTTATTTTTGCTAATCTAGTGTATTTATGCAGCCTACATCGTATACTGAAATGGATAACTGAATAACATTTGCTGAAAAGAAACAAACACGCAAAGTATAGGTGCCAGTGCATAAAAAAAATTAATAAACATGAATAGGAATCCTAAAGTCAGTCACAGTGAACAGCTCAGACTAACAAAGCAAATATAAAAGCAAGAGAAAGGCGTTTACACGGCAGGCGGATCACAAGCCGAAGTTTTGACAATCTGACAGCACACGCTCCCTTTTCGTGCAGCAGATGAAGCTTTCTGCCCTCCACACTTATGCTGCTATTTGAGTGATAAAGTCAAATCTCTGCACCATCTGGCTTCACGCACAACACCAACAAGCGTGAGCAACTTCAAATGTGGAAGACGAAACAAACGGCACATGCAAAAATAGACGGAGAAAAAACACCAGCTCAGTGTCACAGTTCAGAAAGAGGCATCATCATATGCATTTAAAACAGTTTTGTTCAAAATTAAACATCACTCACACCCTCTAAAAACTATCAGAAAAAGAAGGTTTAGATGTTCAAAAAAGGATGTAAAAATCTCGCAACTTATTTTTATATTAAAATATATATTTTTTTGCTGTTGTGAAAATAATGAAAAATAGGTTAAAAGATCTGAAATGACTGAAAGGTCCCTTTGGCACAACACTGGATGACGTGTAAGCCTTAAAGCTCGACCACATGACAACATCCAAGCTGTGGATGAATGCTTGTATGCTTTAAAAAAAAAAAAAAGCGCCATGTGTGAAGTCAAATGCTCAAATGGCACCAGTTTGTTTGAGGACAACGCTGCTTTAAGGCTGAAGGGCCACCTTTTAAATGGAAACATCACCGGGGCTGCACTAAGTCAACTGTCATTTTTAGACATGTCAGAGAAAAAATATCCCTCAAAATCTCTTTGTTAGAGCACAGACTGCTTAAAACGACTCTCCCTGGAAATGTCAGTGGTGGTAAAACTTTTGACACGGGCAATTTTGTTTGAGAGGATCAGTGGCTGTTTATGTGTCAAAAGCTGAAACGACTTCAGGTGAAGTAAACTGGTACAGTAAACACTTGATTGTCGCTTTTATCCATTTTCCAAATTGTTCGTTGGTTTGAGTGACACCTTCTACTAATTCCTATGTGAGGTTGTATTAATGTTGATGAATTTTCATGTAAATAAACCACTGGGTTAAAGGAGCAGTTTAAGATATGTCCATCATAAACTCCTAAATAAACAGTCTGTTAAATCAGACATATTCTATTCTATTCTATTCTATTTAAAAACCTTACTTTGTCTAGATGAGAAATTTGCAGTTCTCTAAAAATACCTAAATAAACATGCCAGGCAGGTCCAAACACAAAACAGGACTAAACCATAAAATCTGACAATGATTAAAGGAAACAAGTTCAAACGTGAACAAACACCTCAAAGCTGATCAAGAAATATAGAAACAAAATAATAAAGCCACATATACCCCACACATAGTTTTCAGAATTGTTATTCTCTTCACAAAGAGCCGACCTCAAGGAAGTTAAATTTATTTTGACATATTCTTCCATTCCTCAACATGAGCACTGTAAAGACAGAGTTGTCTTAGAGCCGGCTGTGAAGTTGAGATCTAAATGTAAAACATTGATCAACATTGATCTAAACCGAGGAGAGTATTCTAGTGGAGCAGTCAGGAAAAAGTACAAAACATGTCATTTAAACGTTTGCAATATAAGCAAGAAGACTCCTGTAGACGCAGGTGATAAAAGTAAAAGTTTAGCACAAGTAGGTGGACAATTCTGAATGAAGGATATTGTCATGCTCCTTCAGAATATTGGATTGTTAAAGGCATGCAAATATTAAAAGCTTCATGGTGACAATGTCATGTTGAGATAGAAGCCCTCGAGGACCAGGATTGGGCACCACCAAACTAAGAAAACTTCCCAGTCTAATTTAGCTCCCTTTCACAGGTACTTCACACAACCTCACTGTAAAAAAACAGTTTACATTGTAGAGCTGGAGAAGGTATGACACAATAATAGGTTTTCTATGAGTGTTTACAAGCCTGTAATCATCGTAAAATGAAATACCCTAAAAAAAAATCAAACTCAAGCTTATCACGTGCCTTTATTTGCCCGCTCGCAAAGTTACGGATTTACTTGAATAAAATCTATAAACACTGTTGTGATAATGACTGTGCCCTGATTCCCTGCTTTGCCTTGCAGAGCTGAAGAGGATTAGGCTTGGGTTTCCTCAGCTAACCCAATAATATGTATGACACAGCTGCAGGCGGCTTAGAGTTTACTGCTTCATATCTCTCTGAGGAGCTCAAAGTACAGCACAGACAGGCCTGATGGGTCTCTGTCTATCACCTCTGCTCCTTCTCAGCTCAAATCCCTGATACCTTCTGCACTGCACCTCGCCTTTATTATATCAACACCAGCAGCTCCATCTGACTGCAGCATTTTCAGTTTGGCTCGTGGGTAGCAACATGCAACAAACATTACTAACAACAAATAAATAAATACATGCATACATATATACCTGTCTGGTTTTAAGATAGTGTCCTTGTTCCATGACACCTCTAAATGTATGCAGTCTTTAGGTCAAGTTTAATCAAACGTAAAAAAAGAAGGTTGGCTTTCTGACATTTTGGAGACATTTTCAGAGATGTAGGCATGCAGCAACTGAATGATGAGTAAGAGATGAGTCAGAAATGTTGCATAGATAAATTGTAGCCTAGACGTCTTGAACACAATAAACATGTTTTTTCCCCCCAATTAATTTTTTTCCAGCTTTTTTAAGATTGTGTCACAGGCTTGACAGGAAGATATCTCTCTCCCATCTAACACTCTTTAGCTCCTACTGAGGGATCCCAATGTTGTTTTCAGGCCAGGAAGGAAACTATACAGTAGTAATTCAGTCCTAAGTTTTCTCCTTCATTCTAGATGCCTGAACAACCTCACAATAGTTTTAGCTGCAGAAGACGAGAGATTTCCTCCCAGTAGACGGAGCTCCTCTCCATTTGTTTTAAAAGGCCTGAACACCCCATGGAGGAATGTACTTTCCATGTCTTTATCCAGAATCTCTTTCTTTGGGTCATAACCCAAACCTCATGATCATAGGTAAAGGTTGGAACACAGACAGATCAGTAAATCAAGAACTTAATCTTTTAAAACTCCTTCACAACCCGCATTTCTTCTCATCGTTCCTCACAAACAAAACTCCCAGATAATTTGACTTTAAATGTCAATTTGTACAGATTGTCTATAAAATTACACAGATTTTCAATATTTTCAATGTATACAGACATACAGTGTAATTTTTTCAAAAACTTTCCGTGAAATTAATTTAGGTCTCAGAGCCTGCAGGCTGTAGGAAAATCTGCCACCTCTTTGTCCTTCCCTCTCCGCTGCTCAGCCATTGTGGCTGTTATCTGCTCCCCCTACATCCTCTCTCCATGGCCAACAATCCACTTGTCCACTCCAAACCTCTTGTTCCTGTTGAATTGTGTGAGTTCTGCAGACTTTTTGTGAAAATAATAATAATAATAATAATAAATTTGATTTATAAGGCACTTTATATTCAAGAATCTCAAAGTGCTACAGAGAGAG
>JARVGW010000323.1:6773045-6789060 GCA_031762495.1 Anablepsoides rubrolineatus
CTAACCAGATGCCCGAGCCACCTCAACTGGCTCCTCTCGACGTGGAGGAGCAGCGGCTCTACTCTGAGTCCCTCCCGCATGACTGATCTTCTCACCCTCTCTCTAAGGGAGAGCCCAGACACCCTGCAGAGGAAACTCATTTCAGATGCTTGTATCAGCGATCTCATTCTTTTTTTTAGGCCTAGAACACAAGACATAAAAACAAGGTTGTATGTAACAGCTGGAGTGTGTCTCGGTCACATGAGGTAATTTTCTTTAGCTAACCAGACTGGATTTAGAATTACTGTACATGCTGGCATAATAGCAAAAAATATGGCCTGATTATGTAAAATTTGCAAAAAAAAAAATAATGATAATATCACAGAACTATTATCAATATTTTAGAGTGTGTGTAAGTTATAATGTTTTTTTTTAATGTCAGGAAGACTTCAGATCTAATTTCATTGTTACTTGTATATTTTTTCTTATTTCATAGCTGCTTTACTTGATTGTTGAATGAAATGAGCATAATTATCAATGATATTAATTTATTGTAAAAATAAAACTAATAATAACAAATACAAATATAAATAACAGATAATAATTTGTGACACAGACCCAGTTGGGCTGTTGATCAAAGCTGATTTATCAGCTGAGAACTGTCGCTCTGTTTGTACGTGACTTTTGCTCCTACACACTGTCACAGGTTCTAGCAGTAAACGAGACAGGTGGGGCTCATGTTATTTAACTCCACAAAGAAAAAAAACAAGAAAAGAAATTCTGCCTAATATTTCCTGAGGAATTAATAACAAGTCAGGGAGAGATTAATAGAATTTAGCAACAGGGCCCAGGTGCCAACAAAGATGTGGATACACTGACCGAAAAGTAAAAATAAAGGTTAAGGTTAATGCATTAATGCTTTAAGAACTGGACTAAATAAGTGAAAACCAACTGGCTTTACAATGGAGACAGCATGCTGTGTGAATGTGAGTTAAAAACTATGTCAAACACTCAGCGGTGGTGCAATGCAGCAAAACAGCTAATTCTGAATATGTCATTGTGTTTGCGTCTTTCCGCATACACATGAAGCGTGACTAAATGAAAGCATTCTGTTCACTCAGCAGCGAGGCTTATCCACCGTCTGCTGCTCCGCTGGCTTCGCTCCTCGCTCACTTCAATCTGTGCCAGGGGCTTCGCCTGTCCAGGAGATTCACGGCTGTGTACCGAGCCCATCAAGAGAATCGTTTATTGTAAACAGAGGAAGCTCGGGTCCATAATGAGGTTTTGAGGCCAGGGGAAGTGAAGAGGGTCATAGCACAACAAATCAACAGAGCCTCAACAGGATATCGTGATCTGGCTTGTGGCCAAGGAATTACAGTAAGAGGAGGAAAAGGTGAAGTCGTTGAAACTTTCCTTTAGAGAATTAACACTTGTGGGGTAAACAGTGTTGAACATCAGGTCACCTCTCCGTGCCCCGCCAAGCTTCCCTCAACACAAATTCCTAACTTGCCTTTTTTTATTTTACAATAAAAACTACAATCAAGGCATTGTAAATTAAAGGAGTGATTTATAGGAACTCCTTAAAGCGCTGCCACATCAATATCTTCAATAGCAATGGTCCCTTATTTTCCTTGCCCTAATTTAATAGTGCGTCAAGCTTTTTATTTTTTTATTCTTCCTGCCCTGCTTTGTCTTGATCAGTGTGAGAAATCTGTGTCCAGGCAAGTACAGTGACTTCAATATGTTTCAAATACTTTTTAGGCTTTTATTTGATTAAAAAATGCAATTATTGAAAATCATCAATAATCATAATATTTTATTGTTTTTAACATAATGAGGATGTCATGGCCAACTAGGCAAAGTTGCTATCTATGTTTTGGGTTTTGCACTTTGGCTATCCTGAAATGTGTCACTATTTAAAGTATTTAAAACTGGATAAAAACAAACAAACAAAAAAATTATCCATTTTTCCCACTTCTTTTTTCTGAATATTTTCAGATGAGCCACATTGAAACATTCCAGACAAAACAACTATTCATGATCCAACAAAATGTAGGGACAATTTAGAGTTATCACCCAATCTAATAACATGCATGTTTCGATCTGGGCATGTCCAAGTATCAATACTGTCGAGATGAGTATTGTATCGGGTCAATACTAGCGTAATGCGATTCTTTTGTTAACACCTTATTTGCACTACTGACTTTATTTTTTTCTAAATAAATTGAAAAGTAAAGTCAGTAGTGCTGAGTCTCCTAATTGTTTGGATTTAGTCATTGGTCCTGTCATTGCATGCTCGCGTGCAATGGAGGGAATTTCTTCTTGTGATATATATATATATATGTATTTTTGTTTCATTGTTGCTTTTTTGTTATTTTGTACCAGTGACAGTTCTCTTAAACAATGATGTGTAGTGGAGGGTAAAAGGGGAAATATTTGATTTTTTTTATATTGTTGAATTGTTTTAATTTATTGTAGTGAGTTAGTTATAATTGATCAAATTAAAGGCAAAAGCACAGTATTATTCAATAAACATGACAAGTATTAGAATTGGTATCAGAACTGGTGATATTACCTATGTATTTACTTTGTATCAGATTAATACCAGAATTCATATCACCCATCCCTACAGAAAACCCTCATTTGAACAGTGAGAATGTGCAAACTCCACCCGGACTTGGACATAATCATGTGACCTTGTCACTGAGAGACAACAGCTTTAACTGGCCCACCATACAGCCTGCTATGAATCATGTTTAGATTTCATTTTTCATTTACCAACATTTTTCATTGTGTACCTGCTTTGGTATGTTTAAGGTCACAGACTGGAGTCCGTCCCATCAGTCAACTGTCTAAAGACACCTTAAACAAATCACCTGTCCATCACCGGATCAGCAGGGACAGACAACCATGCACTGCTGACTATGGTGAATCTAATCTAATTAGCCTGCGTGATCTTTATATATATATATATTTATTTATTTATTTATTTTATTTTTAACTGTCTGAAGAAACCAAAGTATTTGGGGAAAATTAGGGAGAACACACAAAGTTCATCATCAGCATTACAAATTCAGAAATCTCATCTTTGTAACAGGAACAGCCAAAGCATATTTTTCAGAAGAGTTTCTTATTTAATACAGCCCATGAAAAATGAAACATATTTTTATTTAAAACAACAACAATCACAAATTTCTCACAATGTAATTACAAATAACTTCCACGGCTTGCTTACATATTTCTTACACCGTGTCTGCAGGGTTATGTGTTGGCAGTTAGGTTTGAGAAAAAGGAACAAGTAGGTGAAGAAACTTGTAATTAAGAAATAAAATGATAAAACATAGTTATAACAAGTAATAGATGTGGATAAAACTTTTCTTTTAAATAATGACATGTCTCTCTGTTCTTGTGTTTAATCAGCACATTTTAATTATCTTTACTAAAGAAACAGTTCATTTTCAGTGTAATTAATGAGATAACCCTTGCTGTATTTCTCAAATATAATTTTTTTTATAAAAATTCAATAGTTGTATCTAAAATAAAAAAAAGAGTTTCATTATCTGCATGCAGCCTGTGTCATCAAGTTGTTTTTATTGATGCATGTACACAATAAAAGTTGTGCCCACTTCTTTCTCTTTCTCTGTATGGATGACATTTTTGTGCCCCTTAAGCAAAAAATTGTCACATAAAGAAAAAAAGGCCTTCAGGTTGATTGCTTGTGGAAACCCCATTAGATATTTGACCCGTCGAAACCTAATCTTTGGTCGCGGGAAAATGAAAATATGCAATTTCTGATGCATATTAATCAAGAAAACAGATATGCATGTGTTATGCTGTGATTAGTTGCCTGTGGCGTTTTCTCAAGGATGCATTCTGAGAGGAAATTGATGTGAAAAATTATATCCTAATTGAGTATGCTGTCCAAGCTAAGATCCATACTAGAGCCAGTTTTTAACATAAGGATTTTTTTTTGTGCTTTAAATGTTTAAAAGGAAATAAGATAACTTCAGGCAAATGAATATGAATACCACATTTAAAAAGTCTATTTTAAATTTGGATTAAATCTATTTAAAGTTGCAAATAAACATTGTTACTGATAAATCTAAAAATATATATTGTGCTGGAATGTTTAAGAAGTGGTGATTTATTGTTCAATAATCCAATTAAAAAAAGTTAACACTTTAAAGGAACACCTTTTATATTTTTAAGTAGTGTTTTTAAAGTAGAAGTTTGAGAACAGGTAATGACTAAAGGCTGTGTCACACTGCAGGATTTTAACACAGTCGGACAATTTTCAAAGACTGAGAGAGCCCACACGTGAGGATAGAAAATCATGGATATATCAGGTTCAGTCCTACAGTGTGTGGTGTACAGCCACACAGCAAAAGACAACACATCACACATGAGAAGATATTTCATTCATGAACATTTAGATGTCAGATATTAAATCACACGAGACTTCCTGAAATCTCGCGAGAATTCAGATGTCAGAGGAAAAATCTCACGACCTCCAGAGAGACGTGAGTTCAGAGTAAATAAACATTTACGACGAGGAAGAAACAATGTTGATCCTTTGTGGACTATTTTTACCAGAGGAAAAACAATTCCATAGGACTTTTAACATCAGCGGACTTTCTGGTGAGTCATTACAGGTTTTTTGCCTTCTGTATTTTGGAATCCCCTCTGTGTTTACGTCACTTCGCTTTCTGATTGGCTACACGTCTCATTCAACAGGCTGCGAGCTCGGGTGAACGCCACACACTCTGTGACATTGGGCCAAAAAATCAAACATGTTGAATATCCCCAATTTGAGGTCGGAGCAGTCCCGACGTCCTTCCGAGCCGACTAGATCACTCTTAACTCACCACCCATGGCAGGAATATCTGCTATGGTTATCTTTAGAGCCATCACGATAATCTGGACTTCCTTAAGATTGTCGGAAGGACAAAAATTGGCATGATTGTCTTTCCGTGTGACCAAAACCAGAGTGGGTCACTGCCAGTGCCACATTAAAACAACTTCATAAATAATCACTTCATGGATGTTTATACTAACAGTCTTGTAGCTGTTAGTGTTGCATTACACTTTTATTTATTTATTTTTTCCAAAAAATGTCTTATTTGTAAGCACAAATAGCCCTTTGACACATTTCTAAAATAATCACCTCGATTTTCCATTTATTTATTTTATTATTATTTTTTAAAAGAAAAGTCTTGGTACACTTTTGGGTAATTTTTTGTGTTTCCTGAAAAACATTTTTTTCCTTTAAATGACTTTGGGAATTATTTTAGTAATCTGTCAGTATGTAGCATCTGTAGCATATCACAAAGTTTCTGCTGGAATAACTGTGTAATGAAAAATGGATGGTGAGCTATAGTTTTATTGAATAGTTGTTGTTTTTTTACATTGTAAATATTTTTAGAATAACAGCAGTTCACTTTAGTCTTTGCTCCATTAAGGCAAGCCGTTAGCATTTCAATCCAGTCACATTTAAACTCTGTTTTCGTCAAACTGAGGTTGTTCAAAGAGGTATCTACAACAGGTAAGATATTAATTATTCATTATTTATATTTAGGCACCTCATGGTTCAATTATGTTTCAGAGGGTTTCACAGTCATTATAAAGTAATCAATGCATCCATAATCACTTCAAAGTCCTGAATCTTTTAACCCTAAATTAAAAAAGCTAAATACTTTACATTCCAACAAGCTGCTAGAAACTAAATTATTTATAAAACAAAGTAAAAATGCAGAGTTACATACATCACATGTTAGAGATTCATATTTTAACTTCTGCATTTTACTCCTTTTGTGTTTCTCAACAGGCCAAAAATAAACTATTTATGACATTTTTAAATAGATTTAGAATTGTTTACATCAAAACTGCAATGCATTGACAAATAGATTTGAACTCCAACACCTGCTTTTTACAAACCCCACTTCATGAGATCTAATTAAACCATCATTTTAAACCATTGTTGTTGTTGTTGTTTTGTGGTTGTCAGTAGTTTTTTTTTTCTTGTCAGAGCAAAAAGTGAACCATTTGTTTCCTCACTCATAATATTATTTCCCTCTGAATTGTGCTAACACCTTCTATCTCCCGGCATCAGCGGGATGTTTGTTTTCGGCACCCTGCTGCTGATTTGTGCTGTGGGTGATTTAATAAGCAGAGAGAAATTGACTTTGCAGGGTTTGATACTTCACCCCCGCGAGGTTGCCCGACATGGAAACCCTTATTATTGGTGCGGGAGTGAGCTATTTGCTGGGGCCGGCTCCTGCGTGGACCAGAAGGCTTGCCTGGTGTCTCGGCTGCAGCGGGTCTCCTCGAGGTGTTTGATTGCAGCAATCTCTTGTGTCTGCCAGTAATCGCACATCAAGCTGTGTAAAAGCATCCAATTTGTATATGACGGAGAGCACAGCGTGATGCGGAGAATGAAACCGGCGAGAACTGGAAGGACTAATTTATTGAATTTTGAAATTGAATTTGAGCTGAAGATCCCTTTTTCTTATACAGACAGCAGTCGCTCATTATGACTTCTGTCTTCTAGTCGAGAAACATGCTGCCAAACCCTCATCCAAGATTCTTGTTTGTCCTTCTGACGTCCTTGCTGTTCTCGTTTCTACAACTTTTTCCATCTGCACTGATTCAGCTTTGTCCGGTGACAAGTAATCTGTTACTTATTCTGTTTTCCTGTCTCCTAGATGCATCTTTCCAGCTTCACTTGAAAACTTGGTCCCTGGAGCTTTTGCTTCTTTTACTTATTTATCCTGCTCACTTATCTCAGCTAGATTAATCTGCCAGAAAAGACTCTCCTTACTTGTTGAAACCAAACCCTCTTCAAACTAATCTGCTGAACCCGTACTTCATCAGTTCATGTCACAAATTGACACTAAGAAGGATTTACAGGATTGTCCCGAACACACTGGAACACTGAGTAAATGTTGCTTGATGTACTTTAAATATCACAATTATTCTACCTTTAGTTCACTAAAACTAAAGTATCTGAGCGCTGCCTTCACACTGCACCTGCTGATCACTATCTGATTATGATATTTTCTTTGAGTATTTTCTTTTTGAGTCACTGCCATCACAATTATGTACCTCATAGAAACTGATGAATTATCAAGTAAAGATTTTGCAAAAATTGAGATGTTTGTATCAAATAGCTGTGGCCACAGATACCTTTGTTATTTCTGCAGTGGAAAGACTTGCTGCTTTTTTTTTTACTTATTAGAACGGTAAATGAACACATAAAAACAAGAAGAAGAAGCAATACATAATACAACCTGCTACAAACTTGCTACTTTTTCAGTATTGTGAAGCAACAAACTGTATTTTATCTTAAACCATAATTTTCCCACATAATAATAAACACAAACACATATATATGAAAATAAGCTTTGGTTTTGAAATTTCCTTTTCATTTGGCGTTGCATCTTGTTTTCTCTTCTCATGTTTAACTCTTATTTTGACTCACTTACTCACCATCCCCAGTAAACATGGTATGCAAACCCAATCGCTTCTGAGGGGTCCTGGTGAGGAAATGGCTCGGGAGGAAAAAGGTCAGGTCACAGGAGATCTCTTCTCAATTACACACCCAAACACGCACCATCAACGTGTCAAGACCGCCAACTCTTCAATAAACAAGCTCCGGTGCCGAGGGCTGCCTTGAAAGGGATCATGCAGACGGTCAGCTCTCTCCTGTATAAGTCTGAGGGCATCTTTAAACTGCATTTTGCCAATCTCAGTTATCTAAAGAAATAGCAGACATGAGACCCCTCTGGCTGCTGTGGAAACACCCCCAGTGGTGATGTGGAATTGGATCTAATGTGTGTGACTCAGACAGTTATCATCATTGATACTGCTGCATGTCCTTATGCTCATGTTGGTGTTTATGATCTTTGGTTTTGAGCTGTTCTATAATTATTCAAAGAATAATTTTATGTTTGCATGCTGAAAAAAAAAAAACGCAAATAACTAAAAGAAAAGTAAAAAAAATATATATATATATATATATATATATAGTACTTGGGATTGAATGTCACCGTCTGTTTGGAGACTTTTCATAGTCTGCCGTGTGTGGAGTGACTGGGATAGCTAAATGCCAGACAGAAAATTAAAATGTCCCCTGGAGCTTCACAAAATGTCCTCATTTCCAACTGACTCCAAAAAAAATGATCTGCAAAACCAACCTACGGTATGCACATATGGTGGTTTACAGGCAGCATGAAAAAGAAACCATCTATGTTTGGATATTTGTTGTTTGGATCTAACTTGTTAAATAATATTTTTTTTTCTTCAACATTTATTTGGGGACTGAGTTAAATATCTTAAGCAACATTACTAAAACTGACTAGTTAAAGACTGAGGTTGAGATATGCTGACTTGTACTTCCTACTGTTTAAGCTCATCAAAGCGACCGCGACGGCTTTCAGTTGGTCCTTTTCTGCTCACTTAAACTCCTCACATCAGGTTTGTGCTCTGATAATCAGGCTGGGCTGCCTCATAGGTTCACTCCATTAATTCACTCGTTTTATTTGAACTGTTGCACAAATCAGCACTTTGGGAATTCGGGCTGCTGTGAACACATGGGACGGAAAATCTCTGAGCTCAAACGGAGTAAACCCGACAGAAACAGAAGGTCATTCAGTAACTCCTCCCAAAACTAAAGAAGTTAACTGACTCTTATGTCTAAATTATGTGACAGGGCTTTATGTAAACTCCAAATATTTGCATGTTTAGAGCTACATTGTGCCTATATGAGACACTGGATCACATTGGTTTTAGACCAGATTTTAGTTTTTATTTTAAATATAATCTATATTTTATGGGTGCCCTGATACCAGTTTTTTAAAACCAAGTACAAGTATGAGTGTATCGATACTGAGTACTTGCTGAGTTAGAACCTAAACATTACACAATGACTTTTAAAAACATTTCTTTTAGTCATATCAAAGACCTACAGCCCCTCTGACTGGATCAAATCAGATGTACAACATGATGTATACCAGGGCTATTCAACTGCTCAGGGGGGCTCAAAGTTGTAGCTTGTAGACTGGACATCTTGGGTAGGGGAGTGGATTGGCCAATATTGATAGAGAAAACATTGCAATATTATTATCTTATCTATTATCTATTTAACTTTTACATTTATTTCAATTTAAGTGAATCATAAATGCTGAATTTACAATTGATTTGAAATCTATTTTTAGATTAAATTGAGTAAAAATTAATTTGTTTGCAAAAAATACATATTTTTATATTTATATACTGTTGCAACATTTTAAAATAAACAAAATTTCAAGACATATAAATTTCTTATACGTGGAAATGAAAAACTTTTCAATTGAAATGGAAACTGCAACACAGTGAATGGAGTACCGATACCAGCCTCCCCAGTATCGATACAGGTATTGGTATCAGTTCCGAGTATTCGGGCATTTTGTATGAGTACAAGTACTTGCAGAAATGCTGGTATCAGTATTGATATCAGGACATCACTGTTATATTTATATTTTTAACTCCTGCTTGCTCAAAAACAATAATTGTTTTATGTTTATGAAGTTCTACTAATCTTAAATAACTGGGGGAATTAGAAATGCACACCTACTCAGGAGGACAAGAAAAGACAAAGGTCAGATGCCCCCAGCCACCCCTGGCCCCCCTCTGGACTCAACTTTGCCTCCTTTAATAAACAGTCTTTGCTCTCACCAACTTTCAATAACATCAGTAAAAAGTTCAGATCAGAGTAAGTTTAATTTTTAAGGGCACGCAGGGTGCTGTTTAATAACTGCTCACCCGTGGTGGCTAAGACCTTCGATCTGTTTATCCTCATTTATAAATGCACCAAAAGCTTTGCATCTTTCAGTGATTGAAGAGCAGCCTGATTAGCAGCCCGTCCCTCACAGGCGCGGCTACAGTTTGTATCCAGTGATGCCACGGCTCGATAAGTATCGACGAAGCGGCCTTATCCACTGACTTTACAGTTCCACATGGTCTGAATCAGCAGTTCATTTCTGGAAAGCAGCCTCTGTGCGAGGATTTGTTACAGCAATATTATAGTTGCGCTGGTCAATAATCAGTGTATCCACTGGGATGTTAAAGTGACCATTTAATAGAGACCAAGGGAATCTCTACAAGCCCTGCGAGAAACATCATCTTCATCAGCTGCTTCTGAATGTAAATTAAAGACGACTACAGGTTTATTTTTCATCTGGGAGTCACACGCAGCTCGTCTGGTGATCAGCAAAAGGCAGCAAAGCATTTATTTTCAATAAATAATCATTTTTAAAGACTTAATTAGATTTTAGGGTAATGACTGATGACAAAAAACAAATTTAAAGCCATCTTAAACAGAATTAAGTCCAGTCAGTGATTACTTTCTGGAAGTTTCATTAAATATGCCCACTGGCTGCTGAGGTATTTTGCTAACAATAATGTAACCATGTAGCTCAGACAGACGTTTTGCCCTCAGTGCCCAGGGAATAAAAGTTTAAATATTTTGTTATTTAGGAACTTTGATTGGTTCAGTGTTTGTGCTTTGAAACCTAACCTGCTCTAGATCAAATCCAGAGGAAGTTACCTCAAAAAGCCTCTAGTCCTGCTTCCTAGAACAGCCCTGTGGTCTCAGGTTTTGGGTTTAGCATTTGCTGTTGTGGATATGTAGCAAAGAGAAAATTAAATTAACATTCAGAACCCAAATAAACTCATATTTCCACTGGGTTCACTCTTTACTGGTCCTGGCCAGAAGCCGGAGGTGTAAGGAGGAATTAAGAAGTGTAAACTATCAGAGGATCACTTGCTGTTTAATGCACAGTCTGGAATTGTTCATGTTCAGCACATTCACAGACGTTATTCATTACTTTAAGACTATATTTGGCTGTAGGGATCAAAACGACCCTGTTGTGTTTTTATCGGCTTTATGATTGAAGTGGGTGTACGCTGCTGACTCTGAGCGGGAAAACCAGTGTGTGGGCCAGATGATACACTGCAGGACACGGTGTTCAAACTCTGCAATCATTGGATGTATGTCTACAACTGATTACCCTTCAAAGGCAGCCTAATTTAAGATGGCTGCCCGAGACAACTTACCTTACAAAGCTCAAACATGCCTATAACTCCATCGATTTTACAGATATTAAGCTAACATTTGTTAAGTCAGTAGCTGAGACTCATTCCCAACACATATTCTGAGCAATAACAGAACTTTGTTTAAAATTTTACAATTAACTACTTGGAGTCAACTTGAGCCGTTTGTTAGCAAAATAGCTTAAGCACCACTGGACGGATTTAATTTAAACTTTCAGAGAATAATGTTTAAATTAAATTCAGCTTAACTTAACAGGGCCATCACAACCAACTAATATTAGAAAACACAAAATATACATTATTTTTTAAATGTTGTTTAACCAGGCAAATCCCATTAAGATCCCAGATCTTGTTTTCAATGGTGGCTTGGACCTGAAGACAACCTATTTTATTTTGGCTATAGTTTACTCATTCATACAGATATTGAGCTCAAATTTGATGTTATTAGCTAAGACTGATCCTCAACACATATTCCGAACACTTAAAGATTGTGCAAGCACTTTATTGAAAATAGTGCAATTAATTTGGAGTCAAATTAATCTGCCTGTTAGAAAAATATCTTAAGAACCACTGGATGTATTTGAATGAAACCTTCAGGGAATAATCTTTAAATGTATCTCTACAACTGATAAACTTTTGGAGTCTGCTCAATTCAATTCATTACAGTGATTTGATAATAACAAATTAAAAAATGGCTATAATTTACTCAGTTATACAGATGTTAACCAAAACATTGGTGTGGTAGTAGATGAGAGTCATTCACAACATATACTCTGAGTCTAACTGTCATTTATCTGTTTCTTGTTTGTTATACAGTTCAACATGAACTTTTCACTCGTTTTACTCAAATGGTGAATACTACTTTACATTAAAGGCAGCATTTCTCAGTCCAAAAGCTATCTCCGTGGTCATGCAAGCTAATGCAGAAGCTGACATTTGATGTTCAAAAGTTGGCTTACAGCAAAAGCAAACTTCAAGGAATGCAATATACTTCATAAATTATTAAAATTAGCATTCAGAATTGAAATCAAATAGCCTCTATGTACACGAGAGGAAGTGTAAAGAGGCAATCTATTTGGACTTCACAAAACTTTTAATTAAGCTGGAATCACTATATAGAAAAACATCTTCAGTCTCGCTCCTTCATCTCCTGCCTAATACACACAAGTATCCTTTCATAAATAGGCTGAAGCGCAGGTCATTAATAACGAGACACAGTCATTACGTCTCCTCCCGCGAGCTGAATGATTATGATGCTGGTGGTGTGAGTTCACGGTAAATACCCCTGTAAGCTGAGTTTTTGGCCAGCTGTGCGTGGACCGAGGCCCTGTGATTCCAGTCGGTGGGGGTGGTTTCTGCTGCAGAGAGACAGCACAATATTCAAAGACGTACTGGCTCGAGCCCATCACAGCCTGAACCAAACGCACTTTATTGGATTAGTCAGTGCCGTGTAGTTACATTGTCCTTGTAGAGACGGGACGAGCACACACCTTTGATCTCTGACAAAGTAAACACCACCTGTTAACACGGCTGAACAAATTGAAGAAAATGGCCTTTGCCATTTTCACACATTTTACTCTCTGAAGCTCCACAAATGTTTTGATTTTTTTATTTTTTTTTTCATGTAAAGCTACTCGAGGTCAGGTTACTGTTTAGGATGAAAGAAGCCTTTGAAGATATTTAATTGGCATGCATAAGAGAAGAGTGGTTGTAAAAGCCTGTTATCGTTTTTACAATGACACATGAATTTTGAAGCAAAGTTGCTGAGTCCCATGCTTAAAAGGATGGTTCTGATCTTTTGATATATAAAAAAGGTTAATAAAAATATTATCTTACCTGGTTTCCATTATGACTCCAGCATCAAACCAAATTATAGATGTTTATTTGAGATGCTTTCATTAACATTTACCTCCCTGTTAAATTCACATTACACAGTTAAACTGGCAGAAATCATGCAAAGTGCTACAGCTAGATGCTGCTATTTAAAATTCAGTGTTACTAATTGGTAAAGTGTAGAGATGTTTGTTACCACCAATGTCCTTTATTATTCTGATACTGAGTAAAACCCAGGCTGGTGTTGATACTGATCCAATACTGATACATGTGCAAATACATCTAAAGACATAAGGCACATGTGTCAAACTCAAGGCCCACAGGCCTAACAACTGTCCTGCCCCTGAGCTGTTGGCTTTAAGTAACTGAGCAATTTAATTGGATAACACACTATTAATGTCTGAAAATAAGCTGCTTTAAAGTCAGCATCAACCATAAACTAAATCTGCTGTAATGCATACTAGCTACTCACTAGAAACTCATCAGTGAGTAAAACTTTTAGTTTTACTTTTAGTAATATTTCTGTATTCATTTCAGATTTAGTCAGTCATACACTTAGTTCTTCTCAGTGTTTAAAAGAGGATGAGTTAAAGCACTGTTTAGTCAAAGGTAAGCATGAAACGTCAAAGTTTATTACAACTGGCCCTTGAGGGCTCATGTGGCCCTTGGTGAAAATGAGTTTGACACCCCTGACGTAAAGTATTTCAAGTAACTGCCCCGTGAAGACTACACACATCAAAGTAATGTATTTATTTATTTGAAACTCAGAAGTATATTGATGTAGTATCCTTATTTACAATATAGCCTAGCTAATACAACAGAAAAACCAGAGGCTACATTCCTACAAAAAAATGTAAAAATGATGTTTTGAACAAAAAAACAATAAGAATGATAAAGTCATTAAAATAAATTATGTTTAATCATAAAGAGCTACTATAAAAATGAACACTTGTGTATTAATTTCCATTACATGAACATATTAACATAAAATTATTGAACATAATTTGATTGAAACTAAGTTTGTTTTAAGAGTTGTTTTATCTACTGTAGGTAAGATACTAATTGTTCAAAATGTGTTCATATAACCCCACATTAAAAGATCTGAATCATTACTTTAATACATTTCTCCTGTGTTTAATGTATATGAATTGTGTCCAATCCATGGGCTCTATAGAAATGCATCAAAACACTGAGGCAGAATTACGTTTTTTTATTTTTACATTCACTGCATTCAGCTAAAGTTTTGTCTTTCCTTTAGAAGAGTATGAGGCCACTGACAAAAAGAGAGAAACAGATGAGCAGTCATGTTGAAATGATAGAATAGAGTTTATCATCAACCGCTTAATTCAACATCATTATGCATTACAGGTTGAGTAAAGCAGAATAAATTAGCTAAAAGCTACAGCGTCAAATTAGGCACCAATCAGCACTGCGTTCTTGTGTTGCACATGTGAATACACAAGCTGTGTGCGAGAGGGCATGCACAAATTGCAATTTTGGATTTTTGTTTCATCGTGATGTGTTGTTGGAGAGGAAATTGCAGTAAAATTCTATTATTTAAAAAGTATAAATAAAGAGTTTTTTATGGCCAACAAAATCAGCTGCAAAATATAAACGTATTTTGTTTCTCCACTTATCTTCAAAGTGCTTTGTAGATTAGCAGAATTTCATTAGTTCAATGAAAGTTTGCTGCTACCCACCTGCTGCATTGCTGGTATTACTGTAGTATTGGAAGTTGTCCTCAAACATAACATTAAAAATATAAAATAAATTTAAATTTAAGCCCAAAATACTAACTCTTTAGACTGCCCAAAGGTCCAGGTTGTCCTTGAAAAAGAGATCTGTGTTCTCAGGGGGATTTGCCTCTTTAAATGAAGGTAAAAGCAACAAAAAATGTTATTTTAACTGATAATGTCAACATGCTTGAATGAAAACAATCCAACAGATACATCCTGTACAGCTCTGATTCCTTAGAAATACTGCAGAGTTCATACATAAATATGTCAAAACTGTCTGAAGACAATGTTGTATACTCAGGTTACACTGATCTACTCTGACATTTACATTTGCATTCATTTTCAGGGTTTTTCATATGTATAGAGCTAGTTATCAGACCATTGCGTCTGTTAAATGAAGCACTAAAAGTCTATCTAATCTAGAAGAATGTCGCTCACAAGATGCCTGCAATAATTAGCTCATTACCTGGCAGTGAAGTAGAGCAGAGTGAAGCAGAGGACCAAGGTGGCGCATAAACAGCAGGCACTCGGTGACTGGTTGGGTCAACCAAAGGTGAACCTCTGGTGCAGGAGACCGTGATTCATTCCCAGCCTAACATGTTGCATTTACCCATGACAGTGATGCTTAACAACAACCCAGAAACCTCACTTGCTCCTAAAATATTTGTGGACAAGTTAGCTAAAGTTCGACTACATTTGGCGTAAAGCTAAAAATGAAGTATACCCCCAAAAGAAGATTCATGTGATTTTGTTTAGACAAGATTGGCAAAAACAAACGAACAGTGCTAACAAAGAAATCAAACTGTATTCTCACATCACCCTAAGGCCGTGGTGTCCAACATCGGTCCTTAAGGGCCGGTGTCCTGCATGTTTTAGGTGCTGCCCTGGTTCAACACAGCTGATTTTAAGGCCTCTGCAGACCATGATGGCACACTGAGGAGGCCTACTAATTAGGCACTCCTTAAGTTCAGCTGTGTTGAACCAGGGCAGCACCTAAAACATGCAGGACACCGGCCCTTGAGGACTGACGTTGGACACCACGGCCCTAAGGTAACCAGCCATACAGGAGTGCTGAAGTTACAGTGGTACTGTAGAGCAGTGGTTCCCAATCTGTTTTCCTCAAAATCCCTTTCATCCCTTGTTACTCTCCCAAAGATTCAACCTTTATCTCTTTTTAAATATAACAAAATCCTAAAGTAAATAATTACCAACTTTTATTTAAAAAGGAAAAAAAAACAATAGAAGAACTGAGTTATACAGAGTTTTGATTACTTAAATGGACTTGTTTTAGTGATTTTTATATATGTCGTGGAAATATTGATGTACCTGACAGAGAAACATGATAAAATAATACGAGGAGTATTTAATGAAGAGTCAAA
>JARVGW010000323.1:6789160-6800685 GCA_031762495.1 Anablepsoides rubrolineatus
TGTTTCAAAATCCCATCAAAATTGACCAAGTTATGGATGTTTAAATAGAAAATACACCAACCACACATTCCACACATGCCAGCTTCCCATCTTAAAATGGCCGCCGTGTGAGGACGCCGGTCTCCATTGGCCAACAGCGGGTATGACATATCTAGTATTTATATATACGTATATATCTATGGGTGCAGCAATGCACTCTTGAGATAAACACCAGTCAGCCTTAAGCTCCTGTCCTAAGCGAGCAAACCTCGTTCTTTACACTTCGCTCCTGAGCTACCCGAGACGTTGGTATCTAAAATGTAACACACTATAAGTTTATGTGTTTTAGAGCATCGTTGTCGAACAGATATGTCCAACTTTGCTTACGCGACCAAACTCCTCTCCTCAGCACTGTTACAGTAGTGCGCTGAGGTGCACACAAGCAGGAGACAGGAGTTGTTCTGAGAGAGACACTGTTTCAGCTCTTCTAACTAAACAATATTAACTCTAACAGATGAACGTTTCTTTGTCCCATATTATAGAAAAGATGAGTCTCCGCTTATGTTACCCTCCCCCATGTTTATCATAATTATCTACAAATGTCCTTCACAATATAGCTTGCTTTTATTTAGAACCACACTGTGACTGAATTGCTTTGTGATTCAATAAATGTTCAAATATGAAGAATAAATAGTAATAAATGATTACATGAGCTCTCTAATTAATGTAATATTTTTGAAAGAAATTGTTATTTTAATAAATCAGTCAGTCTAACAAATAAACATATGTATTTAAGTGATTTTGTGCAGTACATACATATTTTTTAAATATAAAATTTTACATAATGGGTTTTTTTGCACTGAATAGTTATAATATGGAGATGGTTAAATATTTGTTTCACTATACCTGACTCAAGTCTTGCCAAAAATGTTTTTTATTAAATATTAAAAACACTAAAATGACAAATATAAACTACAGAAAAGCTGTTCCAAATCTAAACTGTGTACTTTGACTAAGAACATGGACACAGTGTATAGTGTTATGAATATAATATACCGTGTACTTGTGTGTGAGGGGTGGTGGTGATGACAGTTATTGTGCATTTATTGTTATCAAGGTGAACTGGTCAACGTGTTGCAATATTGATTTTAGGCCATATCGCCCAGCTCTACCCCAGGGTAGACCCAGAATCCACTGGATTTGCTCTCTGGCCTGTGAACGTCTTGGTGTCCTCCAGGAGGAGCTGGAGTGTGTTACTGAGGAGAAGTCTTTTTCCTTTAGTCAAATCTTGAAAATAACAATGTCAGCAATCTGACATGATATTTAGAGATCTGCTTCTCAGAGGATTTACTGATGATACCCTCCTCTACTTCTACATCATACATTAGTCATGAGGATGTTTCTCAATACTATTATTATTAATCATTCTTGTTTTTGCTAAGGTCAATTAGTTGTGACTGGGTTTACTTTCCAAAGTTAATAAGTTGTAGTTATTGGAAGTTTTACTCAAATTTGTCCAGTGGTTAATGGGATATTTAACGAACAGACAGGAAAAGGAACACAAAAAAAATAATCAAAAACATTGTCACCCATATAGGGAACAAACAGAGACCAGGAACAATATGTATACAGTACTTTTATTATTATGTACTTTAATTTGGTTATGAGTTTACAAAATAGTTTTCATCGCCATAACTATAAGCTACATTTGTTTTCAAATAAACCATCAAATCCAATTTTATGTCAGGAAATATGTTGCTGTCTTCAGGAAAAAGGGTCTTAAAACAATGTTTTGTTCTCATCGTAGCTCAGCAGCTGGATCTGCATCTGCTCGAGCTAACGGTCCTCAAAGTTCCGAGGCTGCACGGTGGGAGTGGCGTGTTACACTTTTAGATCCAGAAGGCCTTCGTCTGCCACTCTAGGCTTTAGTCCTCTGTAATCTAACCAGACTCCATCACTGTTATTCCCAATAATCAGTATCAGTCACTGAAAATGAAGCTCCGTGCAGGCTGTTATTTCCCCAATCTGTGTGTGGAAAGAAACATCTCTTAAAGAGAGAAAACTTATCATGGCTTTGTTTTATTTGAAATCAGTTTCCTGGAAAAAAAAAAAAAACTCATTTAAATTTAAAATCACCCAGCTGTTTCTGTGAGGGTTCAGTTATGTGTTTGATTATGTTTGATTTTTATTTGTCTTTTATCTCCAATTACAGTTTCTTTGTTTGTTTTAGGGTTTGGAAAGTTTTTATTTATGTATTTTACTGTGATAGACTCTAAAAAATATAATGAATGAATGAATGAATGAATGACTGAATGAATGAATGAATGAATGAATGAATGAATGAATGAATGAATGAATGAATGAAATCAAAACATTTGGGGTTCAACTATTTAGAATGATTTTATATATTTCTGCTTTTAAATGTTGCATAAAAATTATTTTAAACATTTCTGTTTATTTTACTGCACTTAGAAGAAGTTTGATCCTTTAAGACTTTTTAGTTTATCTGAAGTGGGGTTCTGCTGTAAGGCTGTGAACAGTTAGTATCTTACCTGTTGGAGACAGCTCTTTGAATCTGCCTTCTGAATACAAGTGAAATTTTTGAACTACCCCCTAGCTCATCAATATTGATCAGAATAAACACTATTTCTCCAAACTGAGGTCATTCAGAGCGATATCTCCAACAGGTAAGATACTACTTGTTCATAACATTTGCACAGAATGCCACTTTAAAAGTTCTGAACTGAAGCTTTAAGAAGTAGACGCTTGTTTTGTAACAGATTACACTGATCTTACAGAAAAAGAAGCGGGGAGGGAGAGCCAGTGATTGTATATGGTGCTTGATTTATTCACTGCACACAAAATATTTGTTCTGTTAGAAAACTATTGTATGTATTTCTGTGGTCTCTATCAGTCAAATATCTGGACGCTACATTAAAACCCCAGAACAACGGCTGCTGAAGGCATTCAAAAAAGGCAAAAATTAAAGCAAAACAATTCCAGCAGTGCAAAAAAAATGACTTTGCGTGACAGGGATACTTATTATCTCTGCCTAATTTAACTATGCAACCATTCAGCCCACTCTGAATAATTTAAAGGCCTGCTGATGTGGACGTGCACACCTTCTGCTGCAAGATTCATGCACACACGTGATGATTAGAAATAGGACGCCCGTGGTTAGAGGCTTTAAAATTTTTGAGCGGTTTTGCAGATTTGGCGCCTATGAATCTGTATTAACTGACGTGGTTCCACCTGTCAATCAAGCCAGTAGGGTTGTCAGCAACAGACCAATCGGCAATTGATGTCAAATGGCAAGTGACACGCCCCCCTTTCTGCAGGAACAGCCCCGCCTTCTTCTGGGACAAACTTGTTGAGATTTCCATTACTAACGCTGGGAAAATATAATGGATTTTTTTGTTAAACATTTTCTAAAATAAATACAGCAGTTAACTATCTGTGAGGACTCTTGAGCAGTTAGAGGGAAGAATGCATTTTATTAATTTTCCAAACCCTAAATAGAGATCCCGTAATTTTATACTTGTACTTTCACCTAAATATCTTTGAAGTATTTATGCAAAACTGGTTTCTAAGTATCTACTGTAAATGATATGGGCACACCAGTTTTTTGTACTGTTTTGTTTTACCTCTGTAGAAGATTTTAACGTCAGTTTCTCCATGATTTCCTTCAAATAACTTCACTAAACTGATGTACGACTCAGTAGAGAGTTACTTTGCCTCAGTGGCGGATCTAGGATTTTTCTGAGTAAGGGGCCACAATATTCATAGAGGGGTCAAGTAAATTTAACCAGTCACACATTTAATTGTAGTGTAATTTTAAAAAAAGCTTGCACAGTAAATTATCCTTACCGATTTCACATGCATTTTTACAGTACATAGATAAAATACTCTCAAACACACTGCATGTGAGAGAATCCAGCCATCATTTGTGAGTTGAAAGACTTTTTCTGCAGGATTGTTCAAATTTAAGAACAGAAAAAAACTTCTGTTCAGCTTGATTCATGCTGGACTTTTCTGTTTTCTGTTCATTGGCGCCTCTAGTGTTTGGACATGGAACTGCACCCAGCATCATTGCTCTTGGGCAAAGGACAGATGAGTGACAGGACAGGAGCACTTCAGGGGGCCAATCAAATTTCAGCAGGGACCAATGCCCCTGTGGCCCCACCCCTGCTTTGCCTCAATGTTGGATAATAAATGCATCACCAAATACCTCTGGTAATGCTGTCAGCTTCCCATTGGCCACTACAGCCATCTAGTTTGTCAGAAGGTTCGTTGCCCTAAGTCACGTAACCATGTAGGCAGAGAGATCTGCAGGCCATCACGTTAGCTGCATGGTGAGAGAGTGGATTTACTTATATTTTTTTATGCAAGGCCTTAACTCAAAACAGCAGGAGTCCAAATGAGTGACAGTGAAAAAACAGCATTAGGAATGCAGTGATCTCAGGAGTCCTGTATACCGGGAGCCTTTTTACGAGAACCAAATTTGGTCAAATTCTCTTTAATGTTGGCTCTCAGCCTTCGACTGCATATTAGTTTGGGAGACTGGTGCTCTGTAGCACTGTAATTACCTGCAGCAAGTGTCCTCGGCAAAGAGAGAGGCAGCGAGCGCAGGCAGGGGGTGGACTTTGTTTCAATTAGTCTCATCTGTTTCATCTCTGCAAAGACACGAGGAGGATGGAGACGAGTATTTGTCCTGCACACAGCTGAGGGGGTCGTGCTCTCCTTGACACGATCACTCCGAATGAAAAGGGAAGCGTTCAGAGGCTCTCTTTGAAGTGAAAGCTTTCTTCTTCTTCTTCTTTTTTTTTTTTTGAAGTCTTGACACGGCTCTGTAGACGTATTTGTGTTCCGCAAAACAGACTGTTTCCTTTCTGATGCAGAAACACGAACAGTGCCATCTGTGAAAGCAGTCTCTGAGAGAGTTCTGAATGAGCTCTCCATGAGACACTTGTGACAAGTCGTCTTTGTCTACAGGTTGTTGTTTTTTTCTTCACCATGCTCAGAGTTTACACCAGACTCTGTTTGAATTAAAAGCATCCTCATTTAATATATCAATAAAAGGAATATGCTTTTAATTTGTTTGGTGACTCAAAGGGCAAGTTTTTTTTTTTTTATTACTCCCAAGAATTCAGGAGGTAGCAAAGTCTGACCTGCCCGGAGCAGTTGTACTTGAAAGTCATGAGGTTGTTGCTTTCTCGGCTTCTTTTCCCACCATGTTCCAGTCCACCGCGAGCCACATACTGTAGAAGCTCAGGGAGGGCAAAAGGCAGAACTGTCATCATGACAGGAAACAAGGTGTCAAAGAGGCTGGCAGCACTACAGGCAAGGTCTGACACCGCTATAGTGAGAGCAGGTCACATCTACAAATGTTTCAGTAACCCTTCTCACACACACACACAAATGCAGGCATACACACACAAATACCAGAGAATAGAGAGGAAATGTGCGGCAGAGCACCTCCATTATTCGGTGAGGTTTTTATATGGAAATATGGTCCACAGAATGCTGAGCTTTTCATTCCCACACCACACTTTGACACTCTGAGAGACGTTTACATGCTGAAGACGGAAAAAAAAAAACTTGAGTTATATCTAAAAAGATGGTTTTCTATTACAGAATCCACATCTCTGCCACCAATTTTATTTCAATAAGAAAAAGTCCAATTTTGATCAATTACATCAATTTTACACATGTTTTTTTCAAATATAAGTTCTGTTTGTTCTTCTCTGTTTTCATCTATAAAGTGAATCCTGACATGAAAAGTTCTGCCTTTGGGCATTTTTACGCTGTCTGAACTGTATTATCCAATGTGTGAACAGAGCCAAAATCCCAACTGAGGTACCAACAGTGTGTCTCACATGATTAGTTTTACATTAAAAAAAAATTGAGGATGTTGTGTTTTTTCCCAACATGCTGCTGAGTGAAGTCATTTTGGTTTGTCGAACTTTCCCAAAACATTATTGTACTGGATAAAAAAAAAATCATGCCAATTAATTAACATCATATTCAGTTTCAAAAACTTTGTAGTCAAAATACTAAAAAAAGACATTTAAGTTTGTTTTTTTAATCATGGTAAAAGTGTATGGGTGCTGAAAGATCAACTAATAAACCCAACATTGTTTCTTAATTACTTAAACCTTCCATACTAAAAGCCCACTCACACTATGATGTTTTAAACAACTGAAATTTTTGTTATGACTATTTTACTCCTATCAGCTATATATTTGATCTAATTGTTGTGCTGCAGCACTACAGTATAGGTACAAAAGAGGCTGCAGTAGATTCTCTTTAAGTAACAACTTCAGCTCAGACATCTTTAGTGCTGGAGAAATAAGTTGTCTAAAAGGTTATAACCTTTTGTGTGACAGGGCATCAAGACATTATTTATTATAACTCAAATATAGTTTTTTTTCTGTTTCAAAAAATATAGATTCATTTATTCAGATTAAAATTAAAAAAAAGCAAAAAAAAAAAAAAAAAAAAAAAAAAAAACCTAAAGCTGTAACATGTATCTGAAGATCAAATTAATGTCTAAATCAGGGCAAATTAATGAAATTGCTCAGGGGCCGGACATCCAGGGGGGTGCAGGGTTTATTGCACAGTATTGGTGGGGGATACATTGAACTATGTAAAGAAATAGAGGTTTGATTATCGTTTTAAATTTGTTAATGTTGCTGCACTGAATCATAAATTTAACATTGATTACAATTCTACTTTTTAAATTAAATAAAGTAAAAATAAATCAGTCTGTTTAACTCATTGACAGGCCAGACTGAAGTCACCTGTGGGCCAGATGTAGCCTGCGGCCCGCCAGTTGATTAGCCCTATAGTCCAAATAGATGTTTTGTGCATTTTAATGATCTAAGTCTTATTTTAACTTGATCATGCTCTGATAGAAAACCCATCGTTAACTTCTTTTGAAAACATAGCTGGGAGTGCGTTTGGAATTCACCTCCCACGCTGTTTTGGGGGCATGGTGAGTCTCCCCCCCCCACCATATGTCATTAAACTGTGAGAAATATGGATGTTGTGTGGATGCCTGGCTGCAAAGTGCAGCCCAGGGCCAGTGCTTCAGAGCTGAAAGATATGTTTACGGACCCTAATAGATCGGCACGGGGCCAGGAATCCAACAGTCCACAAGAAGCCTCAGGCGAGGGTCAAAGTGGTTGTAGAGGGAAAATATTCGTGTTTAATTACCAAGTGGTGAGTCACTGAAGAGCAAGCGCAACATTTACACCTCAAGGAAATGTATGTTCCAGAGTTGGTGGATGAAATGCTTTCCTTCTATAATGTCTTTCCATACAACTTACTAAGTCCTTTTCTGTTTATAGTTCACTTTAACGTCAAAGCTCCTAATCTCCAGGCTTGAGAAATCTGCATGTTCCAATCCCCTCTAGAACTTTAAAATACTTCACCCTCCCTCTTTGCCCCCCCCCTGTGCAGGTGACAAGCTCAAATGAGAGATAGCTCCATTTGCTTCCTATAGCTAATTGGATTAGTGCTTAAGGCACTACAATAACGGCTGAATTTAGAGAGGCAGGCTGAGAGAATGGGGGAGTGGGGAGCTGAGCCAATTTTCCAGTGAAATGAGCTTTGCTCTAGGTAAAAAAAAAATGGAGGGGGGGGATACTGCAAAGTAATGGAGAAGCTGTGTGTTGGGAGATTTTACGCCACCTGACTCAGTAATGAGTCACAGAATTTACGTTAAATGTGTTAAAAGAAGAGGCGCCCATGTAAACGGCGTGGCCAGACCAAGACAAACTGCAAGGAGGGCTTGTGTTATGTTAAAGCTGAAAATACACGGTTCTACTGTAACTTTACATAACACTGCAACTTAAATACAAATTTTAAAAATATTGTATAGCTACAATATTAAAGTCTTAAAGACAAGCAGGCTAATGTAATGTTTATTTAATCAAAACTTTTTATTCTGTGCTGCGTTGCTCCATTTTATAGTTCAAATAGCCTGAAACCAGAAAACCTACCAAGCTGAAGCAGGGCAAGTAACTTTTTTTTCTTCTTCTTTTTGAAGATGCGCTCTCGTGATAAAAAAAGCGAGGCATTTTTCAAAAATCAAAAAAGAAGTCCAGTTGCCTTTGATTCAACTTGCTCGGATGATCATGTCCTGGGTGCCTGAGAATCGACACCAGCACCAGCAGGGAAAGTGCATTCATTTGCACTTGTAAGAGAATGTGAGGCTAAAAATATTTTTTTTTAAAAAAGCACAGGAAAACAGTGCTTTATAGTTTTTAAGAGCATAACCTAAATGTTTTAATCTTACACTCAGTATGGTGCGTCGTAAGATGTGATGGTTTTATGTATTTGTTATTGAGAACAGCATCACATTTCTTGCTGTCTGGGCTCTTCTGTTGTTGCTTCCAGGTGCTGTAGAGATTTCTCTGGTGCTGCTCAAGTAACCACCACCACACTGGTTAACCATCTTCCACTCCAGTTTCCTCAGGGGTTTTCCAATTATTCCCCACTGCAGTTTTTGTTTCAAGTAGTTTTCCTTTGATGCCAAGATTTGAATCTGCTGGAACCATCACATCTTTTTGTGGTTATCCCAGTTCAGCTTATAGGGGTCTATTAGCTTCTTATTTAACTTGTAAATAGATGGTTTCAAATTTTCTTCTGAGTATTCATAGAGGGACCCTGGGTACCACAAGTAATACAAAAAAAATGCAATAAAGCCGAATTCAAATAGTGGCCTGTGGGCCACTTGAGTTCATTAAAAACAACAATTGAGTTTTTGTTTTTTTGTTTTTTGTCCTAGACTTGAATAAAAAATGTCATTAGACATTTAAGTAGATTTAAGTAGATAGTCCTTACAACTTAATCACATTTTAAAAATAAACTGATTGCACATCAATAACAAAAAAATTCTTAAATGTGAATAGTGCATTTAAGATTCAATAAAAATCAATATTTTATAATGGCATCTTATAATTACTTCATTTATTGAAAAAATAGATTTTAAATCATAAAAAAGTAAGTTACTATAGCTGATAGCACTTTTTTAAACACTAACAGCAGACACATTAATGAAAGTTGCACAGGCCTTTGTGTAGGAATAATTCAATGAGGTACAAATTGAAAAACTATAAACAGACTTTACTGTAATCATCGTCACAAGTCAACCATTTTGGATTTTGAAGTGAGGTTTGGTAAAAAAAACTTCAGTCCTTCCAAGTGAAGGAAGCATTGCCTTCACAACTCTGTGTTGCTAATAAAAAAACAAGTTTACTAAAGAGAAAGAAATGCATGGGATTTCTTTTTCATACACAGTTGCCTGCTGAAATAAACCTGCTTGCAGACTTTAATCACGAAAAGGTTCAACTTTTTTTCTTTTTTGATGGTGATCAGAGGTGGTGCCGGTGCATGGCAGCCCCGCCTCTGTCAGTGTGTCAGGGCAGCTGTAGCTACAATGTACTTTGCCACCATCAGTGTGTGAATGGCTGAAAGTCTGATGTGTAAAGCGCTTTGGAGTCTTTGTGAACATGATAAGGTGCTGTATAAGTTCAAGCCATTTACCATTTAATAACCAAAACCTACCTCATCATTACCTAATCAGCAGGAACTTTTAAATCTTCACACCTCTGGAGCACCTGTACCTGTGAGGCAGTTCACTATTTCTGCATTAATTGAGAGATGTTCTTCATGCCCCGTCTTGGTAGATGAATATGGGTGTCGGTGTTGTTTGGTCACAAATTACTATTAGGTTCTCATTAAGAAGCAGAACTCAATAGAACTGTGGGTTTGTGAGTACACTGTACCTGTGAGTGCATCTTTTAAAGGTGCCTGCCAATAAAACCCAAGGCCATGATGTGATTTGAGTTGGCTTAATTAACTAGAGGAGTGATCTTTCTCCCTCTCTCTCTCACACACACACACGTCTGGTTTGTATATCCCCGTGGGGACCGTGGATTGACTTCCATTCTATACCTACGTGACCCTAAAACTAACCTAAACTCAATTTGCACCGTGGTCCTAAAGCTACCCCCATCCCGTTATTTGTATTCGTACCCGTGAGGACTGGGCATTGGTCTCCATGATCCACATTCAGTCCCCACGAGGCTGCTTTTTTGGGAAAAATGGTTCCCACGTTGTAGCAAAAACATGTCCACACCGCACGCATACACTTAGTTCAGGGAGACATTGCTCTTCTTGAAGTTACTTTCTAAAACGGCAGATCTCTCACTGCATGGTAATATACACACATAATGTTGCAGTGTAGATAAAACATGAAATAGTCTGTTCACAATGAGATGATCAAAGGCCAGAAAAAGCAATAAAAGAATCGTGTCCATCCATCAACGGGCGGCTGAACACCTGAAATGATCTGAGTCTCAGGTGGACTGGATACCTGACAGAGGCGCTCTTCTCTAAATCACACGGCTGCTCTCTTATTTCCTGGATGACTGAGCAGTTTCTCCCCCTCAGCTACGAACAAAACAAGCGTCTTGTGAAAGAGAGACTTCAGTCAATGTGACTCACATTTATGTAATATTGATTTTGGTTTGTTTTGTTGCTGCTCACAGCCATCGGAGCATCATATGAGGCCTAAACTATTCATAGAATTCTATACTTGTTTGTTTTTTTAGTTTAGTTTTTTTTAAACAAAATGTTTTTCTATGCAGTCATGGTTCGTGCTTAAAAAAATTGGTAAAAACATTTCTTTACTGCCTCTGGAAAAGAACACAAGGGAAAGTTGTTTCTGCATAATTACAGCTTACACATTTATGTTCGGGGATTGCAGATTCATACTAACAAGAGAGGACCTGTGCACACGTCTGCAGCTCACTGGTTGGAATGCATCAATATTATGCACCTCCTGAACGCAAGAAGAAGAGCTGCTGTTTAAAATTTATTGGACATTAAAATTAAAATGTCTTGCAGGAGCAAGAAAAGGGCTGGTTTTGTGCTCGTTGCTAGTTTAAGGCGATTTACTAGAACCATAAAACACCTTTTTTGTTTCAAATCAGTCATAAAGTAGAGCAGGCTGTGAATTTGTTTGGGTGTTTGGTTGGTTGAAACGTCAGAGGTCATTCTTTACCGCAGGTGACTTCATCAGTTTTGATTAATTTAAACAGATTTAAAGTGGCAAAACAAAGAAGATCTGGTGCAGAGTCAAGCTCACCGGGTCTGAAGTTTCCAATTCTTACAGGGTATCAAATACTGCTGGTTTGTCAAAGCCCCTGGATGTCTTTTTAATATGCAAAACTTGCAGTTCGGCATTGATTTCTGATGCATCAGTCTCTGAAATATTGACTGGAAAAACAGCAGGTTAAACAGTCCACTTGTGAAAAAAAGAAACCATCAGTTGGAGAGGGATGAAAAAAAAACAAGGAAGGGCATAGGAACCTTGAACTTCTTTAAACTTTTAAACCATTAAGGAGCTCACTTTCTGTTTCATGTTTATTGTTATTGACTTTAATGAAGGTAAATGTTTTGGTGACAATAGCCCTATTCTGACGGGATTAGTTTTACCTAGGGACCCCATGTAATTTGTAATAATTACAGAGATTGTC
>JARVGW010000323.1:6810992-6837961 GCA_031762495.1 Anablepsoides rubrolineatus
AGCAGATCTTCCTGGGGAGCATCCTCTGTGATGCTTCCACTTGCTACAGCTCGAGCATAGGTCCTATGTTTTACCTCAAGTCCAGTGATGACCAGGTCTTCTCTTCTGGAATACTGTTCCAGATCGTCCACCCTTCTCTCCAGTTCATCTATTTTCTTGTCTCTTTCACTCAATGCAACCCTCAGCTGCTTCACCTCCTCAATCAGTTTAAAAAGAAGGTCCTGTTGTGAGGTCAACTTAGAAAGTTCAGCACTCATATAGTTTAGAGAATTTTTAATCTCCTCCATGTTGTCTGGGTTGTTTTCTGAGTCTAACCCTTTTCCCTGCCCGGCACGTCTCGGCATGGCTCACCTAGATGGGCCTGGTGGTAGTTGCCCAGACCAGTTCCCGGGCTAGCTCAGGGCTAGACTCGTGTTGAGGTTGTCACATACATAACTGCTAGCTTCCAGACCGGTTCATTTTAGCTTGATAGAGGGGTTTACGAATGTATAGCGGCATATAAACTTTTTGATTTAAACAATTAAAAGATGTCAACAACAGAAGACTTGTCCATCCAGCCTTGTTGGAGCCTGAGTCTGACCCAGAGCCAAAAAAGAATGAAGATGACCAATTTATAGTTGGTAAGTCAAGACCTTGTCTGTTCTGTTGCAAATACTGTGATAGTTCAGATAAAAACATAATGAAAAATAGAGAAAATTGAATGGGTTGAAAATTTTGACCCATAAAGAATATATCTATGGAGCACCAGGATAGAATTAATTCAACTTTTTTGCTTTAGAGTTTTATTTAATAGCTAAAAATGGGGATTTTGCATATGTCCGCTTTAAAAACAAAACCAAGAAGAAAAAAAAAAAGAAACAAGCGTTTATTTTATTGTATTTTATTATCATATTGAATCACACTGTGTCACTTATCAAATCTTATTTGTTGTATTGTATCATACTGTCACATTCTAGACCAGAGGTGTCCAATCCTGGTTCTCGAGGGCCACTATCCCGTATGTTTTCTGTCATGTTTGTGTACGCAAAGAACCCAGAGAGCAGGCACAAAAGCTTGGAGAAACTCAGAGTAAAAGAGAAAACGGATTTATTTACAAAGGAAAACATCTGAAAACGTAAATACAAGGAAAACCATCTCAGAGAAAACTCAGGGAGACAAACAAGACTAGCTAAGAGAAGCACAATGGACCAACAGGGAACACAAGACACAGAATATAAAGAGAAACTTACGAGGGGTAATGAGACACACCTGAGGGGAGACAATGAGGGTGTGAGAGGAGCTGGGAAAACAGAGAAGCAGGTACACATGCTAGGAACTAAAGAAGCACAAGAGACATAGGAAATAAAAATGCAATAGAAAGACAAGGAACAAAAAAAAATAGAATGTAACAGAAACATGAAACCCTACAGTTTTGTCTGTTTCCTTGCTCCAACACACCTGGATTCAGTGATTAATTCACCTCTCCGAGTTCTGCACAGTATGTTAATCACCCATTCATTCAAATCAGGTGTGTTGGAGCAGAGAAAATCTTTAAAGCATGAAGAAAAGAGGCCCTCGAAGATCAGGATTTGACAGCTAGATGATCCAGTTAAAAGCCGGCTAATGTACTTCATTGTGAAGAAGACCGGATGAAGAAATGCTTTTAGCTTTTCTAGGTGCATTTATATTAGTGAGAGAGCAAAAGACCTGTGTCAGGACCCAAACATCATATTTGATATGAAAGAAAAAGCAATTCCAATTTACCGAACACTTTGGATCTTAGCCAGTCTTTCCTAAACAAAGCCAACCTGCTATTTGCATAGTACTGCTGCCAAACAGATGTTTTAAATGTCAAACAGGGTTAAAGAAAATGCAGAAAGAAAAGCCTGAATCCACACTTCTGTGCACAGAATGCTCTTCTTTCCTGACTTTTTGTGCTTTTAAACACAATTTAGCAGCTTGCTAATAGAAAACAAAAAATTACCTCATGAACATAAGAGATAAAAAACATTAATACTATAAAATAACGCGCACTAACTTGATAAAAAAAATATGCTCTTTATTATTTCATTCGGTTATTGATAGCAAAACAGTTTAAGACAAATTGAAAGTGACAGTGGAGCAAAATAGCATCGCAAAGACCCAGCAGCATGAGTAACAATCTAAATCAAATATTAAATTCATTCAAAAGGCAAGACAGTGGTGGTGACAGTGTAATCAATCCACATTCTGGCCTGATCAATTGTTTAACAGCTCAAACAAAAGAGTCCAAATGAAAAATAAGATAGTTGATCTTTCCACAGCTTCTATTTGTTTTCCTTCTTCTCTGTTTTCAATCATATTTTTAATGTTTCCTTCCATGCTATATTCTGTTTTTCCCCCTCTTTTTTTGGTTTAGTGTCTGGATATTTTGTGTGGCAACATCACACTCTCACATTCGAATTATTTTTGGTGTACAGCAACAACAACAAGAGAATCTGCTTGCATTATTTCTTTCCTGGTGACGGATTTCGCCGCCCAGCTTATCTGTCTTTCGGCCCCAGCTTGGCCGCATTTTCCTTCGAGAAAGAAAGGAAAGGTCAAAGCGTATTCACGAGGTGACAGCATGATACGTCATCTAAATCCACGGTGAGTTCTCAATAATATATCTCACACACCGACGCTCAATTTTTCATCAGGGTAGGAGCTGGAATGGAGAACTTTTTACTGCTGTTCCTGGTTGTTTTATGAGCTAAACACTATGAAAAGAAGTTATTCTTCCTCCAATTAGCTGGATACAAAATGAATTTGGGGGAAGATTCTTTTCAGTAAGTGTATGCAAATGTGCTGTAGTTTTTGATCAGCAGGATGTATCCTTTAACGGCTCCGGTTGAGCGTTGTGTAGGTTTCAGGCTGTCGAAGCCATTAGTAAGCAGGCATTTCTTCACACCCTGTCTCACTCTATCACTCTTTGTCCTTGCGCTTGATTAGAATGCACCCTGGTTGTCTGTCTGCCTGCTCATTAATCACACTGAGAGCGAGTGGGCCCAACACTAAATATACAGTTTGTCCTCATCTCAGCTCTCAACGCAAAGTGCTTTTCCAGCAGAAACCCACAAAGGGTCACGAATGACTCACAAGCAGGGCCATAGGAGTTGGATTTTTCTGCTTTTAGTGGGTCTGCCAATGTGAAGGGTGTATATTGATTGCCGCCATTTGTGTAAACTGCTTCTCCGAGATGTTGGTTTACATGTTGGACAGCAACAGCCAATAGGATGGGCTCTGTGGCAGTACTTTTGTTGACTGAAAGGGTGCTTCTTTTCAACAAATGTGAATGTAAAACTTTTTTTTTCAATATTAAGCATAGTGAAGCCTTCTTTATTTAGATAACTTCTCATGCTCTCTTGTTTGCACAGATGTGAAATTTACTCCTGCAATCATAATTCTAGTGCTCTTCAACTGATGGTCTGAGGGCCAGATCCAGTCCATGAGCTCTTGCCATGTGATTCATAAAGTATTATATTGTTCATAAATCAAGCAATAGTCATCACTTTGCTCAGTCAGTGCATCAGAATGAATACGGAAAAAGAGGCAACAAGAAAACCTGCTGCTGCCTTGTCAGCTCCTCTGGTTCTTTTAGCTCAGCTGGTTGGGGGACTGAGGTTCAAACTTAGCTTCAGGGATGCTTGCTTTTCCTGCTAATCTTGGTTTAATCTGAGCTTATAAAACCTGTGAGTGAGATGCAGATGTGTTAACTGGTAAATTATTTGTCGATATATATGTTGTCACTGTCAAGTGAACGTAAAACAGTTTTTCAACTATAATTTAGTGCTTTTCTTCAAGCAATAATGATGTTTAACTCATACTTATCAGTTTTTTATTTAAATTATACTTATCTGATCAGTTGTGAACCTTCAGGTACACTATATTGCTTTCAATGTTTCCTGCTTTAACACCTAATTTGAATAAATGAGTGATTAACAGGTTCCTGCAGGAATTGAGGACCTGCTGAAGAGCAGAGAAACAACAAAAGCCTGCAGGAAAGTGGCCTTCAAACACCAGAATTGAGGAACACTGTTTTAGATATTTTCAGTTAATATGTACAGTAATTCACAGATACATTTCCAACCACAATTTCTCAAATTAAATAAGTGAAAAAAAGTAAATGTATCCAAAAACATTCATAGCTATTTCCAGTATTCGAGGTCAGTGTTTAATTCTAAAAAATACTTTTTTTGCCAACAACTCCCATCTTAAAGTTTCATAGCAGTTAATTTTGGATTACACGGTTATTCACATCCAATTCTAAGGTTCTTTGCATGTTCAGCTAGCTACAATGGCTAGCTCCACTAGCTTTAGCACTATATCACCACATGATGCAGCGATGTAAATGTTTATAAAATAGCATTTGCATGTTTTTAATCTAAAGTTGTTTCAAGATGGCAGAGTGTCATTGTCAAGCTTTGATCTTCATCGGTCTTGAAGCAAACAAAGGTCACAGGAGATGCAAATACAGACACTGACGTTCCACTGAAAAACACCTGCTGTAATAAGTCCAGACATTTTTACCCTCTCGTCTCGCTGGTACCAACATCATTTGACAGTTTAACGCACCGGGGAGGATATTTGGGATTCAGAAGAGAACATTCATCAGTCAAAACAAAGCTAACCCTCCCCAGAAATTCAAATAAACTGACAATATGCTGGGTGGATTTAATCACGGAGCTGACAAGTCAAATCAGGTCTGAGAGGAGAAGATACTTTTGTTAAAGGATGCCATCTGATACATAATCCCTTGTGACTCCAAGGATATGATTAAAAACCAAGGACACTGTAATGAGGACCTTTTTCCTCATTATTTTTGCTTTACCAGGCCTCTGTCTTTAAAGAACAGACATTTACCTGAAAGCTAAACTTCTAAGTCTTATAACTGCTGAATGACTCATTGCCAAGCCGCATAAAGTCTTTTTAATAAGTGTTTAACCATTCTATAATTTGATCGCATGTTCAGTCTTTAAGACTCATCCTCAGGTGGAAGAGATGAATCCCAGCTCCGTGGGGAAATCAAGGGAAAGTGACCCTGAAAGGTGGGTGTTAATTTCATGTGTCATGGTCAAGTACTCATTATGAGAAGAGCATAACACAACCTGCTAAAACAACTTATAATCACTACTACCACTGTTATTTTGTATGTTTAGGTGTTAAAACAGTTAAGAGAAACTATTAAGGTTTAGCTTGGAGACATTTTCCCTGCTCTGTGAGCCTGAGGTTTTGACTGTGATAATTTAGCATAACAAGAACGTAAAATGAGAGGTATAATTACGAGAAGACATCATCAGGTGTTTCTTTTTTTTAATTCTAACATATAACCTCAAATTTAAATTGATGGAGCAGCATAGAAAATGTCTTCAATTCATTCTAAAACAAAAGCTGAGGCATTAACGCCTCACACTTCACAATTTTGAAATGGTAAGACAGTACCAGGCAGTTCATTAATTCAAGTTTTTGTACCAGCCTTCTTAAAAACACATCTTGCAGTATGCAACATAACTGGGATGTTTGTGTTAGAATTTTGTGACCAAAATTCTCTGTAAATGTCTTATTGTAAGGTGTCACAAGGCAGTGGTGATGACTGGCTGGTTATGAATAGTTTAAACTTTAATGTCACTTAAAACACTAAGACTCAGAAAACTAACGCTAAACATCTAAACTAGTAAAAATTAGCGGAAGCTAACCGCTAAGACAACTGTCTGTCACTCAGTCTGTCACATCTTAATCTTCATCCAGCTGATGACTGGCTTTTATGGCATTTCTGAATTAATCTGTGCTATACACAAATGATTCCCAAAGTAAACCATTCTCGATGTGATTTAACTCATAGAGGCCCACTTCAAATGTTCGGGGCCTGTTGAAGGTATTTCAACAACGGTCTGGGCCTGGATTAAACTTTAACACTCAATCCAGAGCTGACAGACAGACAAGCACAGGAACTGATTAACAGCCTAAATCCTAAATTTTGGAAAGCTGTCATTGCTCTTACAAAAAAAACTTTAAGTACACTGGCTGGAGTTCTAACTGGGCCAGATGCCCAGTTAGAACCTGCAGGTTCAGGATTACAATGATACTGACCACTGAGCTACTACAACCCCTAATAATTGTCAGTCTTGTCAAAATTGTCAAAATAATCCAAACATGTCATTTTACCTCAAAGAAGCAGAGTTTATCTTTTCATTCTGATTATTGTTAGAGCCTGTGGGGGGATTTTTCTTCTAGGCCATCCATGTGAGGTAGTTTTGTTTTTTTTTTCTCTCCAAAGGATCTCAGCAGTCCTCTTGCAGCACACTCACAATGACATAATGTTTCAAACTCAACATGGGAACAGTGATTTTTTTTTTTTTGGTAGCCAGTGGAGAAACAAGTTGCAGAACAAGACATTACCTGCAACTCTACAAACCACATCTTCACATTTTCCAGTGTACTGTAAAGGGTTTACAGCACTAAAAAAAAAGAGATGCTGAGCCAAGACAATAAAACATTGGAGCGAGGGTGAACCCACTAGAGTAAGCACTGAATCATAACTAAGATGGCTCATGTACCCTTACGCACGTATAAAGAAGTCGTCTCCCTTGTGCCCCATGACATTTCAATTGAAGCCACAATAATTCTTTGGATTGCAACTCGCATTTCACACATGATTTCATATTTCTCTTTGCATTTACAGAGGAGCACTTGTGTTTGCTCGAACTATTTATGCTAATGGGTCCGGGGATTGTTTGTTTGCCATGGATTGGACAGCTATAACCTGCAGGAAGTGGGTCCCAGATTCCTTTGTGTAACAAATTTAAATAATACATGTAGGGCAGCTTTTTTTTTTTTAGTTGTTAGGTTTCTGGCTTTAAAGTGAGGTTCTGAGGAAAGGGTGTCAACAACTATTATCTTACCTGCTGTAGATTGCTCTTTAAATGACTTAAGTATAAAGAAATTATTTTGTCCTGATTAATTGATGAACAGTGCCAAAGTGGATTGCTGCCACCTTAAAACAGAAACATTATAATATTTATATGTCAGGCTGCACTGAAGTAATGATGGGAATTTCGGCTCTCGAACAGCTCCTAATTTATTATCATCTATTGTCTCATATCTTAGCTTAACTTGACAAATATGAGTGCTTTGTGTCACAATCTTTTTCATATTTGCAAAGTTAAATAAACACAGAGCTGTTTAGGAAGCTGTGCCACAAGAGTTGGCTCTCTGACAAAAAGCCAAACTTCAGCTACTACTACTGAATTAACAAAATAAAGGGGCAGAAGCACAAGGGACAACTGAGAACCAAGGATGCACCGGATGATGATAAAGACCACATGAGCTACCGGTAATTAACAGATGAGGGGCAGGTGTGTCCGACGCTGAAACAGAAGGATACTGAAGGCAAGAAAATCTAAAGGCTGAATCAGAAATGATAAACAAAATAACACTAAATGCTGAAAAAGTAAAAGATGACTAAATATACAAGAATAAAAATCTATCAAAAAATATCCTGAATACAAAGAACTGAAGAAGAAGACTGAACTTAAACACGTTTGTAAAATTGTGTGTATGAACATCTATGAAATTGTCTTGACCCATGCTCAGACCAGCCATTAGCTCATCAGTCTTGTCAGATGTAGGCTGCGTCCCAGACTGTGGCCCACGGAGGCCGCAACCTTCGCAGACCAGGTAGGCTGCGAAATAAGAAGGTCTAGTCTTCAGATATTAGCCTTCAGACTTAAAATGTGTTGGGACGTGTATTCACACCTCTTTTCACTGGAGGAATTACTTTACAATTGAAAACATTCCCTCTTCTCAGGTGTTCCTCGTTTTCTTGATTAGTTGTCACTACATGTGTTTGTGTTCTGTCCTTCACTTCTCACCTGTGGATTGTCCTGCTTGTTTCTCTGTAAGTATCTTGCCTGTATGGATCTGTGTTTATTTCTTTCCTGTGGTAAAGTAACTATGAAAATGATGTATTTATCAAATATAAATGTGACTTTGCATCATAGCCTATTAAAAAGGCTTGAAATTGGCCTCAGTCTCTTTGAGAATCTCCAATCATTTCCGAAACGTCCACTTGAGCACATCTTTAAAACTATGCTTCGGTGGAGGGGTACTTTGTGGGGCGGGAGCTCAGCTGGGGACAGAGCTTCAGGGAGGAGCTTTGTACAAATGGGCGGTGCTTTGTACCAGCAAACGTTTAAGTAGCTCTCCATGGCTACCACATCATGATTCAAGGATTTCTCAAACATGCATGAATGAGTCAAAGCAACACTCTGAGTATGTTTATGATGAGGGAATGACATTAATATGATATAAAAAGTTGATTTTACAGTTTTTTACTCCTGTCTCTGCTCTGGCTCACCTGTTCCTCATGTGTCTCCCCAGGTGTTTCTCATTTCCATCTCATTAATTTCCCTTTATATTCTGTCTTCTGTTTCTCATCTGTTCATCGTATTTTCCTATAAGTTACTCTGACTCCCCGTGTTTCTCGGAGTTCTCTTATGCTGCCATGACTGCACTTTATTTTTGTAAATACATAAATCAGTTTCTTTTGACCTCCTGTAAACAGAATTAGACGTTGACTCATTCTTTTAAACTAAACTCAAGTCGGTTAGGTTCTGTTTAGGTTTCATGCAGTGAAACTGTACTTTTTTTTCGTGTGAAATCCGCCTTTAAAAGGAGTGAGGCATTCTAAATGACTGCTGCAGAGCCACGTTCAGTTTAACCGTGGCCCTCTGAAGTCTGACCTTACACGTCAAAGGTGAGGCAAAGACCCAGGTGGAGTGTGACATTTATGGGTCACATCAGCTGTAAATAATTGGAGAGGCTTTTTGGTGTTTCTGGCTGGAGTTAATGGAGATGTCATGTAGAGGTTTGGGGCCACGTCTCATGGGTAAACAGAAAAGCCATTAATGAACATGTTTGTACAATAAGAAGTGCACAATCTGTGTGTAATTTCTGGCACTTTATTTCGTTTTAGCAGGTCCTCCTCTTCAGGAGGGTCTATAAAGATCATGACCTTTTGTTAATGCGATAGTCTGAATAACCAGTGGTTATCTCAGCTGCCGTGTGTGGCAACAGAACAATAAAAGGTCAGAAGTGTCACCTTCCTGAGGACTGCACAGATCTGATGTACAGCACCAGGAAGGGAAGGCTGCCCTTTACCACTCCAACATGATTGATTGACTCTGAAATCTCTTTACTGAGAGAATATTAAGACAATCCAAAATTTCTGTCCATTACACAGTTTTTTTAATAGAAAAGACTGCTCCTTAGAGGTGATTAACTCCCTGCAAAGTAGTCATGTTTAGTAGCATGCATCCTACAGTAATTACCACGATAGCTTGGCTGCGCATGTATGTGGAAGACAAACAAAAGTTTTCTTGCCGCAACTTTCAAGATTTTAGGTTTTAATTAAAAACAAAAGGCAAAAACTGAACATAGCTGCCGGGAGGAAATACTTCAGCAAGAAAAACCTAAATGCATTTCTTCTGTTTCTCCAACTCTGTCTAAATGCACAAACAAACATAAAACAAGGTTTGACCAGGGGCCATAAAGATGACTGTTCAGCTGCCTCACCTTTCCAGTGGTACAGCCAGAGACACACTCTTCACAATGTTGGAGACGTTACTGCAAGATATAGAAAAGCTTGACGCAAAAGATTAGGTCGGAAGCAGTTGTGAAAAAAGGTTATGAACAGTTAACATCTTACCTGTTCTAGATAGCTTGTTGAATGAGGAGTTAGAATCCATGTGGAAATTGTCTTTTGTGAATAAATTAAGCTTTTTATTTGTGTTCACGTAAAAACAGCATTTTAAGAACCCCAAAATGGTAAAATCTGGAAACACCACCGTTGCATTTTATTGTTGACGGTTGAGCTCAGCTCATGGAACCGGGTTAATCTGAATCAGTCACTAAAATAAGTGTCAATGAGTTGTTTACACTGTCCCAATACCCCGCCCCACATGCAGTATTCAGAGATGTTCTTTTTACAATTTCAATCTTTATTTTTTCATACTCTAATCGCTCCCGCTTTGCTTTTTCATGGAAAACAGAGTTGTGGAGTACAGAAGCTCACAGTGAAAGGGGGAAGGGAGTTTCCGCTTGACAAACACATGGTTCCACCCATGTGATGGGAGGACGTCATATACGGCTACGTGATGACGTATTTCCCTAATTGATGATGACGTAATATGTTCAAAATCGAACAGCTTTTTGAACGGCTCTATGAAACAAACGGCTCCCCAAGATCCGGATCCCTTCAAAGAGTCATTTATCCCATCTCATCTAAATAAGCTTATGAGTCAAACAGGATAAAAATGAAGAATATAATGAGATTTTATTTTCAGCACCAGCCACCAGCCAAGGAAGTAAAAGGCAGTGTTTAACCACATTACCAGTATTAATGATTTATTCACCCACTACCTGTGATCTTCACTTGTCAGACATCCTTTTAACTGGCCAGTGTTCAAATTCATGGGCTTGTGCTCAAGGATGAAAGGTACTAGGCATGTCTTAAAGTTTTATAAGGTGCATGGAGCAGTGTTGGACTTTCAGTTTCCTCACTCAGTGCTGTAGCACCACGCTGTGTCTTCACCTGAGCATGACAGCAAGTAGGAAAAAGAGTGACTGTGAATGTCAATATATAGAGATGAAAATCTTTTTTCTTTCCTTATAGACAAAGAAAAATATATTTATCGGCTGCCTGTTTCCAGCAGGTGATCATGTTTTTGCCTTGTTTTTGTGTGTCTGTCTGTTGACAGAATACCTCATAAACTACTGGGAAAATGTCAATGAAACTCTTCTACAACTGCTTTACTTTTGAACTTAACCCAATACAAGATAGATGTCACAGTCGTCTGACCGTAAAAACATCTAAATAGTTGTAACTCTGTTCATTTTACAGACACTGACCTAAAGTTTTGGTGTGGTAGTAGCAGAGACTGAACCCTGACACATCCTGAGCCCCAACATATCTCATAGAAGTTTTGTTTACATTTTTCGCCATCAGATTTTGTAGCCAACTCAGCCTGTGTTAGCAAAACATCTCATGAACCACTAGATAAACTTTAGGACATGATTACTGCATGTGTACATCTGCAACTGATTAACTTTGGGAGCCAAGTTGGCTTCCACAGTGAAACAATATTCTTTGATATTCTTCTAGGAATGTGAGGCCTTGAAGAAAATCAAAGCCATTTTTATTAGTTGACGAGTTAAACAGCAGATTAAACGTTTGATAAATTACCTATATCTTCATGGAAGGCTCAGTGGTAATCTGTTTTGATTAGTGCTGTAGTAATTGAAAAGCATGTCTTTATTTCACAGGCCTAATTTGATCAAATTCTTTGACAGCTGTGGTTCAGCTGATATCTCCTGTCTTCATCTTCTCTTCAAATTGGGCCTATTGTTGTGCTTGTGAAAAGAATGATGTTGCCAGTCTAGCTGAGGCTTTGTGAAGTTGCAGCAATCCATCATCTGGGCTGTGTTAATCAGCTGTTGTTCATGATCTGAATTAGCTTTGCTGAATAAATCCCCTCTTAAGATAAGCGCTTTTTCATTGCCAGTTTATTGTGTGGAGAAATACAGATGCATTCAGTTACAAATACCAGAAGATTATTTACTGTACAAACACATCTGCTTAAGTTTTGTTTTGTTTTTGTACATACATTTTATTAGTGTGACTCTTTAGGGGTTGTTTTTGGTCCACATTCACGGCACAACTGGACTCTGCCAGGGTGGTCATTAGTCTCGGATCCTGTTTATGGTGGTCACCAGATCTCAAGGCATAGGGAAATCTGGTGTGGAAAACTTGAGTCTCTGGATGATGACGTTCTGTTGGTGTCTACAAGCAAAGACCTTAAGTAGAAGCTCTCAGTTAACCTCCAAAGCTCAAACCCTCAACTGTGCTCCCAAGGTGTGGAGTGAGATCCCAGTACAAGCAGGTGAAATGATCTTCTTCTACAGGGTGGCCAAGCTAGACTGTTTGAATAGAGCTCCATCATCATGGGATAACCCTGGGATAGGGCTGCTACTTTACATCAAAAAGAGTCAACTGAGATGGTTTGGACAACTTACAATAGTTCCAGAGGTTTTCTGAGCAAATCCCATTTGGTGGAGACCCTGGGTCACTGCCAGTACTCAGTAGTGGGACCATTTATCATTTCTCGCCTGGAAACATTTTGGATTCACCCAGGAGGAGCTACAGTGTGTCACTGGGGAGAGGAAAATTAGTTTGCCTCTAGGGTCCAAACTCCTATAAATAGAAGATAATGGATGTGTGGATTTATCATTGTTTTTTCCTAGTAATTTTTAATATTTAAGGTCTGTAAATCAGCTTTGGCTGTCTATTGAGATCAGCCAGTAAATATAAAAAGTAAGGAAAATTGTGTTTGGTAGATTTTCTTCTTTGTTGTAACAACACTTCTTGACAAATCTTATAGCAGGCACCATGTTGGCAGCACCTGGGTGTACAAGAAGCACAACACAAGAGTCAATAGCAGCAATAAGCTGTTTGGCAAATGATTCATGTGTGCAAACTGCAAACTCATGCACACATGGGTGTGGGGGTTCGGTTTAGACCTTGGTCCTAAACTTTATTTAGGATGTGAACTGGGCTTATGTCCTCATAAGAAACAGTGGATCCTCACCAGGCTGTGTAGTTCGCTTCATCTCTAAAGAGATGCTGCTCTTTATTATTGTTTATTTGTTTCAGTTGTGTGTGGTGTTTAATTTCCATTTTTTGCTTTGTTTTTTTATTCAAGTGTATTCCACTTGAATAAAAAGTCAGTTGGAAACTGAGTCCATTTTATTAAACATTCTTTAAAAATTTAAATTTATTGTTCTTTGAGAGGATGTACTGACATTATATGCTATTATCATTATATTAGTTTTAAAATGGTCAACAGACAATATTATCGATTATCGCAATAATTTCTGAGGCAATTAATTGCACAGCAAAATTTGTTATCGTGACAGGCCTATTCCCGGCCGACATCCACAGATGTGGGTTGTGCTCGCAGCCCGACACCGTGCAGGACACTTGGCATTTGCCAGAGAACACCAGGATTGGCAAATTCACCACTGGGACCCTTTGCTCTTCACAGATGAAAGCAGGTTCACACTGAGAAGATGTCATAGATGTGACAGAGTCTGGAGACGCCGTGGAGAGCGATCTGTTGCTTGCAATATCATTCAGCATGAGACCTAGGATGTGTTATTGGAGTGTTACCTTTATTATATTTTATTTAGATGTATGTATGTATGTATGTATGTTAGGCTGTCTTCAGGCCCAGATCTCCCAAAAGAGCTGTGATCTCACTGGAATTTGTCTGGTTAAATAAAGGTTAATATATAAAATATTAAGAGGCAGCAAACACCAGTTTCTGATCCCAACATTTCTTGTTTGAGCTCAGTGCTTGACTATTCAGTTCATTGCAGTCTGTCAAACCACAGCATCAGTGTGTAAATTTTGTTGACTGAATGCTGACACTTATTTCCTTAGCCACATTAACCCTAAATAAAAGATAAACAAATACTCCCTAAAAGATCCATTTAGGAAGTATTTGTCCAAGCCCATTAAAAAAAAGACACACAGGACATTATAGACATGTCCTCTTGTGAATGTTTGCATCTGCAGAGACAATATGTGGTGCCAGTGCATCTGGTAACACCATGTGTCCATTCACATAATGGAAAAAAGCTGTTTCTCTGATCAGTGTGGTGATGTTTAATGTGACACTGCCATCCAGTGGTGTAACCCATAAATTTATCTTCAGACACATCCATCCATTTTCTGTACATGCTTATTCCTTTCAGTGTCGCGTGGGTCACTGATGCCCATATCCAGCAGCAGTCAGAGTGCGAGGGGCGGGGTACACCCTGGACAGGTCGCAAGTCCAGTGAAAACAAGTCTTTTCACAGTTGATGACACACTGTTGGGATTTCTTTAATAAACATTTGCCAAAAAAAGACAAGGGAGAGGTGGGGCAGATTATTCTAGTACAAAAAAAAAAGTAATTTCACATTATCTTAACTCCAATAATGTTTTTGCTTTGCTCGTGATTTTACACCTACAACCCAAAAAAAAAAGAAAAAGGAATTTTAATTAAAAACAGCCTTTCTTCATGATTTCTGAAATTGTACAAGTGCTACCAGTCTTTGTCCTCACATAGCTTTACGCACCTATGTCCAATTCATCAGCCTAATCCAATAAGCCATCAATAACTACCAGTACATCATCTTGGCTAAAAAATGACTATCAGTCAAAGTTTAATAGACAGACATCCCATACCCATTTTCTTTCATAGCCAAAATAGTTTCTACCTACTTCTGTCGGTAGTGCAAAACATTAATACTAATCTGCCTTGAAACATTACAGAAAGGGCTAAGGTAGAGATTAAAATTTACCTGGCCTGACGATGTACATCCAAAAAAGATAAAAGTTTAATTTAAAAGATAGCAGAATAGATTACAAAAAATATGAAAAGCTCCTTGGGTGTTATTTAACTATCCTTCTGCAACATATTCCAGATTAAGGAAAAAAAAAGAATACAATGCTTTACACAGATTTAAGTTAATAAAACTGAATGTGCATTTCCAGATCCTTCTAATCTGGCCTAAAAAGGCTTTGGGTTCAAAGTGAAGTCTTTTAGCCTTTTGTTCTTTGTTGCATTAAAAGTTTCCAGTCTTTCAGAAAGGCAGCCCTCGTCCTCTGATTGTTGCTGCAGAGTTTACATGTGGAACGAAGCCAAAAGGGAGAGGCGGAGCCCCGACTTGTGATGGGGAGCCCCAGGGTTGTCCTGGTGCTGGGATGGGTGGAGGAGGTACACCGTCCTTCCCGACCATGGTGTGGTTGTACAAGTGGATTGCACTAGGGTTGGGCTGTCCCTCCATAGTTACAGAGCTGTGATTGTACTCGAATCGGTGGTCCTTATCTCCACTAAAAACCATACTACTGGGTCCGGTAACTGCTGCTGGAGGGAAAACATCTGGGTGACCTGGTGGCAGAACCCCTGCAACATTTGAAGAGTTGGCAGCTTGCCCGGGCCCACTAAAAACATCTCTCAGTGTGTGAGGTGGCAGGCCTCCACCTAACATGTGACCCATGTAGGTGTCTGCAAAGCCTGCAGAAGTAAAAGGTGGAGGAGGTGGGTGGCTGTATTCAGCCCCGTACCCAGAACCCTCTGCAGAAGGGAGAGGTGGGTAGTCTGGCTCTGGGGGCCGACCTCCATCAATTCCACTTGCTGAAGCAATAGGGGGAGCGTGGCCGGTTTGGGGTTCGGGCGGTGGCTGCCGGTAGTCTAAGTCAGCATGTGGGGGTGGTTCTGGAGGCTCAGGTGGTCTCTGGTCTGGGGGCAGGATGGGCACTCCCCCTACCTCAGACACTAAAAAAAAAGAATTTGTTACACATAACCTGACACATGGAATATCTGACTTACTAGTACAACTGCTATCACATTGTTCATTAATGTTTTAATTAAAATAGAAAAGCCTTCATTTTAGAAAATTTGCCAAAAGGGCTCACCTGGAGACACAGGGCTGGGCTCTGGAGGCTGTTTAACCTCTGGAGGTAGAAGCGGATCTGCTGTAGTTACTCCAGCAGGGTTGGTGCTTTCTGTTCCATCTCCACCATCACTGACTTCCTGCCTCTGAGCCTGCTGGGCCTGCAGTAGCTGAGCCAGCAGCATAGTCATGGCAGTCTGAGTGGCAGATGCGGCCTCGCCCTCTGGAATACTTGATGGTGCAGACGTGGGGGGCGATGGAGGCTTGGGCATTGGTGGTGTGCGAGGTACCCCTGCGGGGGCAGGGGGCTGGGGAGGCTTGGCGGGTGCAGGCTGAGGTGGAGGTTCAGATGGGTCAGAGGGAGCTAAGGCTTTTGTGAGCTGCTGCAACGTCTCCTGGTTGACTTTAGTGCCCATAGACTGAACAAACTGGGCTGGGTTAACTGCACTCTTGGGCTGGCCAAACAAGTTCAGGAGGACTGCCAGCTGCTCCTGTGTGAACTGGGAGTTTGGACCTTTTGGATCTGCATAAAAAATAAATAACAATTTTCAACTACAAATAATCTATTAGAGAACAAAATCAGTCAAACTTGCTTTAAGACAAAAAAGCCACAAATACAGCTGATTATTATTATACGTGTCATTTTTGCTTCAGATGAACTACAAAACCTTTACAGACACTTGTTTTTATAAGTGACTAGCAAATCAATAATAAGAGTATTGACTCTTACCAAGCAGAGAAGAAGTGGATGTATTCTGGGCTTTGATGCCTCCAGGAGCAGGGAAGCCCTGTGGAGTGTTACTGCGACTGTCATCAAGGCCGAGTTCCTTTCGGGGCACCTTCGGAGCCACGAGCTCTTCTGGCATCTGCTTCTGTCGCCGACGTTTCTTACTCCACAGCTCGTGACAGTCCTGCCAAAGTGGAAGACTGCAGAGACAGAGCAGGTTCAAATGCTGGGAAACACGTGAAGAATCTGATAACCATGTTTACACACTGTAGGATCAAAACACTGATGCAGCATCAAAACAAAACGTACTCTGGTGGAGGCATCTTATCGGGATCCACATCTTTGAGAAACTCGCTGCTCAGAGCCTGTTCAGCTGCGCAGCGTTTGCTGGGGTCCAAGTTCAGCATGTGGTCAAAGAGATCCAGTGCTGAAGGTGGGATGCTGAACGAAAAAAGAAGCACAAGCGCACGTTAAAATGAAACAACGGAAGGCCAACTTTCAGAAAGTTAGGTGCATTTAATTAACTCACAAAGCAAACTCCTCTCTTAAACGTCTCCTGTATTGCTTCTTTGGTTTCATGGTGTTGAAGAAGGGAAGCTTTATAACATCTGGCCAAACAGCAGGACAGGGACTGCCACATATTCGACTGAAAAACAGAAATCAGTTTGTGCAAACATAAATAGGCAATAAAAAAATTGTTTCATCGCTTTATTACTGAAATCCCTGTGTAATAACAGTAACACAGAAATTACTAAAGTTCAACCCTCCTAAAAACTAATAAATTGAATGGGTTCCAGTGGCAGAGAAGTACTGTCATTTGTCCTTTTATGAAAAAGTTCATAACAAAAGCTAAAACATTTCATTACTGGAACCCTTTTTCTGTCAGGTCCAACTTATTGTAAACATCCTTAAAACAATTCAGCTCACACTTACCTGATGAGCTCCAACTGTGCAAGCTCCTGGTTTGCCTGAAAGATGGGTTTCTTTGTGAAAAGTTCCCCAAGAATGCACCTGTAATGGTCAAAATATGAGACAAATCATGATTAAATAAGTAGTTAAAGTATATTTAAAAACAATTAACGAGATCTTACCCGCAGCTCCAGACATCAATAGCAGGTGTGTACCTCTCCTCTCCCAAGAGCAATTCTGGGGGACGGTACCATAGCGTGATCACTTTATTGGTGTATGGTCGACTGAAATTGCAAGTATATATTTGTTAGTAACAGAAGTCACACAAAAAATAACCTTAGAAAAGCACTAAATGCATTGTTGATTGTTTTTGCCAAGAATACAAGAGATTTACCTTTCTTCTGAGTTGTACAGTCGAGCGAGCCCAAAGTCTGCAAGCTTAATCTGACCTCTGATTAAAAGAAAGCATTGATTTAAGCAAACAACAATGTAAAAAAAAACAAAAACAGAAGAGTGTTTTTTTTTTAATCTGGTGAAAAACTCCAGCAGTCTCACTTGTTATTAAGAAGTATATTGGAGCATTTGATGTCTCTGTGCAGAAAGTTCTTCTTGTGGCAGTAATCCAAGCCCTCCAGCAACTGTCTCATAAAAGACTTGATGTGGTTCTCGTTGAAATGGACCAAGCCGGACTCGAGCAAACCCATCAAGTCGTGGTCCATGTACTCAAATACGAGATAAAAAGCACCTAAAATGGGGGGGGGGGGAGATTTAGTAAAGTAAAGAGTTGAAGCTGGTTTGATTTTTAACTGATACTGTCTAAAAATGACACCTTTATCGTTCCTGAAGTCCAGAGCGTCTTCCTTGTCCGTCACAATCTCCTTCATATTTATGATACTCTTGTGATTGAGCTGTCGCAAAATTTTTATTTCTCTGATGGCTGTGATAGGGAAGCCCTCCTTTTCATTGTCCAGGCGAACTTTCTTCAAAGCCACCATTTCACCTGATGAATAAAAACAGAACAGATTTATCTTGTTCTAAACAGTGCTTCAAGTTTGAGATGGCAGAAAACACTTGTGTCACCAAACTGCATAAACACTGTTCATAAAAACAAACGAAAGCAACTGGTAGATAGATTACCTGAACACTTACCAGTATCTTTGTCTTTAGCTTTGTATACTTGACCGTAGGTACCCTCTCCTGTGATTCCAATAATCTCAAACTTGTCCACGCATCGTTTCCCCCAATATATTTCAGTTTCTTTTATCTCACCATATCTCGGACCACAAATTCTGGGAATAACAGGAAAACATCTCAAATTAAACAAACAACGTACAACACGAGTGAAAAGGCAGTCAAGAACTATGCACATCAAAACTTACTTAGGTCTTCGACGAAGTGTGTGTGACTTTTTGTCATCGGGAGGGCTGTGCGGAGAAGATGCTGCACCACCAGGAAGTTCAGGGGGCAGAGGCAGGTCAGCGAGGAGTTGACGAGTCTTTTTCTCCATCTTCTTTTTTCCTGAGAGTGAGCCGTCCTTTAAGCTGCAGATAAGGAGGATCATGAGCAAATCTTAAGGTTATAACAAACATACAAAAACACAATAACAAGTGTTTTCCCACTTTGAATGGAATGTATAAAATCATACCTTTCTCCTTTGTCTAAAGGGTCAGTTGTTATTTGGGGTAATGGCAGCGATGGCAGTGTAGAAATAACTAGACCAGCAGCCCATTCCTTGTCTTTGCTCTGTGCTGATGCTGGTGCTTTCCTCTTGTCCCGATGAAGAGAGTCATCCCTTCCCTTTCCGTCTCGCTCTCTACTGTTCTGCTGCTCCGTGATTTTCTTGGACAACTTGTCAGAAGGGGACTGAGGCTGGCTGGATGTGGGAGTTCTGGGTCCCTTCTCTGGTTGAGGTGGAGAGGGAGGGCGTCCCTTCCTGGCTGCGTGGTTTGATTTAGGGCTGGGCTGAATTGCGGACGAGGAACCCTTGGTTGGAGTTGATGTGTTGCTTGCATTCTTGGCCTTGGCAGCTGCTTCTGCAGCTTTAACCTTTTTCTGCTTGCTGAGCTCAGCTGCAAGGCTGGATTTGAATGTGAGTGTGCTTGGCGAAAGACTGGAGGGGCGGCTGCGGGAGCGAGAGTGGCGGTGACGGCTGTGAGAGCGCGAATGTCTTGATGTTGAATATGGACTTCTGCTACGTGACCTTGCAGATCGCCTGGGGAAGTAAAAAATTAGAAAGTACTTTATTAGAATCAGTTTTTACAAAACAAACATAGCAAGGCATTAAGGCCAGTTCACTAATCACTGTAAATTATGCAACAAACCTTCCCATTCAACAGTCTGATTATGGAACTCACAAAAACTAAAATATAATTTTATAAATTTATATTTGTGTTCTTTCCCCATAATACACTTACAACTGTTCAAATATACAAATGCTATTGGGAGGTAAATAATTCCCACTAACCCACAGAGGAACTAAATCTATATCCAAGTTATCACTAATAAGTGAAAATATGAACATCAAGTCTTTGAAACAAACTACTTCAAAACATATTGTAGTTGCAAACATAATATTACTCATGTCTGAACAGTGTGTTCTCAAACATGCAAAAAGTGTCCTAGCAGTCGGGGTGGGACTGTTTAGGCACGTCATGATTCAGACAGCTGTGATGTGATTGATGATGCATTTTGATTATCTTGATGCTGATTATGAGTTGTTTTAATCAGGCAGAAAGTTTATAGAGCTGTAATGAAAATTCCTTTGTTTCTGGGTTAGGTATCAGTGAACTTATGAAAGAGTGTTTGCATTGTTGTACAGTAGGGTGATGCTAAAACATCATAGATACTCAAAGTTATGTATTTATCGAACAGAATGTTTTTAATTCTTTTATATAAACATTTGCATTTTCAACTGATCCATTTTAATGTTAGGCTTTTGTTGTTGAAATCATCCCAAATGGGTGCATTAAGCATTTAAATGTTATGGGATAGACATTGAGCATTTAAAAGCCATAGGGACAAAGAATACTCTTTTGTAATCATAGATTGACTCAGTCTGCAGAAGAGTACAACAAACAAAGCTTCAAGAGCTCACCTGACATCTGGACTCGGACTCAGGGACTTCCTGTAAGGACTTCGAGATCTTCTGCGATTTCCATAAGAACTTGAGACGAACTCTCCTTGTTCATAAGGACTGTGCCGACCATAACTCGGTGATCTGCGCCAGTTCACTGGGCTCCCAGGGGATCGCTTCCTCTTGCTGCTTGAGTATGAGCTAGGTGACTTTGGAACACCATACGCTCCATAAACATCTGTGTCCCGGCTGTAGTATGTGGAACTGGGAGAAAGTCTTTTGCTCCCATAAGTTGGACTTCTTCTTGATATCAGCTGGTTATATCCACCAGGAGACTGGTAGCTATAGGGATATGATGTCCCATAGGGACTTTCTGCTTTAAAACCAGGACTTCTCCTGTAGGTTTTGAGGTCCTCACGTTCTTCTCTGTAAGATTGTGGAGTCTCCCTGTATGCAGAAGGAGTCTCTTTGTCAGATCTTGTTTTACTTCTGTGTCTTTTTGAATCCTTTTTCTCTCCCGACTGCAAGGACTGAGATGCTGAAGTTCTTTTACTGTTTCTGTCACTGCTTCTCGCAGAGTCTTTGTGATTTTTAGAGCCACTCAGGCTACTTCCACCCCTGACTTTTGAGGAGTCTTTCTCTCGACTCTGGCGGTCCTTTTTTCTGTTTATCCCCTTGTCTTGCTTGCTCTTCGCAGATGGTCCTCTTGTTATATCATTTTTACGGAGACACGCTGCCTCCCGGCCTCCCAGATGACTTTTGTCTGGGGATGCTGGTCCGTTATTGTCTCTAATGTCAACATCGCTGAGTTGATCCATTGACAGACTATCGGCATGGGGATAGGGTTTCGGAGAGGGGCTTCCAGAAAACCGCTCCGACTGGGAGCTCACGTCGTCATATTCCACTAATGTCCGAAGTTCCAGCTCCTTTTCAAATGCGCTATTTCGGTAATTGTCGGGGTCTCCTACAGTACCTGTTGGCCACAAGTCTCTATTCTTGGCAGGCCTGCGTTTCTTTCTCCGTGAAGCCGAAGAGCGCCCCTTCTCTCGGCGTTTGTCTCGCTGAGCAGCACCGCTCCCCGCTTTACTCCGCCTGTCCTGCCTGTTAGCATTTCGCTGCGCAGAGGGGCTCCGTCCCCGACCTTCTCGAAGCACCTCTGTATTGGGCATTTATCCTCCAAATTAAAAATAAAGTAACGACGAAGTTCAGAACAGTAGTATGATATGTTTAATGTAAACTATGTCCCTTGTGTCGTTGAACAGAACATTGGGCTAGCCGTGAAACAGGCTACTTAGCCGACGTCTCGGCAAATTCGCAGTTCGTTAGCAAAATCACAAGCTTAGCATTCCCATTATAAAGCGAGCACAAAAGAGCTTCCGGAGAAAGTGAGTTAAGGACACTCGGCGTCAAAAGATTCCGCCACACTCAATTATCAACGCGGTGTTAAGTTATAAAGCTAGTCCATACTTAACCATTGTGCTCCACGACGGATGTCTAGCAAGATTTGTTAGCCACGGCTAATCGGCGCAGCTAGCACTGTTCAGCTCCACAAAATCTCATTCCATTGCATGAGGCCAGAGCAGGCAGATCCGAAAATTTAAAACACGCTTATTCTAAAAATGTGACGATCCACAGAAGTCTTTGAGTCCATTCACCAGATAGTGTTAAAATGTAGAAAAAAAGAAAACTCTCCCCCACTCAAACTTCTCCTCTTCCATCATAAACCTGAGTGCAACAAGGAAGTGAATAGCAAGCAAGTTCGCCGCTAGCTACCCGCTAGCAACTTAGCCGGGCTAGCTTTCTTTTCTCCTTGCGGTGGAGTTCTGGGCAAGTCAGTCACAAAAACAATGCCATTCGAAGCCGCTCCTCTAGAAAGACATCCCGTCAGTCCGGTGCTCCGTTTGTTGACAACCGTCCCACAAAAGCAGCTGCTGTCTTGCCGCGTACAATAACTTAAAAACGCACTGACTACATTAAAAATAATATCTGATCGTAACAAGGCTACCAGTACAGATCGCCAAGGCCCCGTGCAGCTTTCAAACTACAGGCCTCGTGCGTCGACATTAACCAATGGCAGTCGTCTGCGTAATCCAGATCAGAGGCTACGTCAACCACGAAGGGAAACCCTCACCTTCAAAATAGAACAAGAGGCAGGACAGATAAGATTAGGTGACACAAAGAGCTACAATTTTTAGTGATAGATACACTCAAGAGCTTGCGTACTTTCACCTATTTACGACATCTTAATTCTCCTCAAGCTTGTGCATATTTATTATATAATCTTGAAATCAAACATGCCACACCATTTCACAAAGACACTAAAACCCCATTCTAAAAGTCAGATATATTAACTTGAATGAATGCATGTATAAATACTTCAGGTATTACTCATCTTTTCAAACATTTAAAAAGTTTTGTTACCTTACAAACGCAGACAAATTCATATTGCAATCAAACTTTAAAATTTGAAGATTGTAAAACGTCAGCATAAAAAAGTTGTACAGAAAGCCACTCCCTTTTGAAGGTCAACGTGCCTGCAAAGTAAGTAGACTTTCTTTCAAAAATGACAGAAACACAGTTTAACATGTTATTAGTAATATCCACTTTATTTGCCATTTTCAAACAACTCACACAAAAAAAGAACAAAAAAAAAAAACATCTGAAACGTAAGCTTCACCTCTCGCATTCACAAACAGGCTACATTAGTGGTTATGCTCAAAATAAGTAAACATGAAGGAAACATTTTAGTCATGGCGTACATACAACCATCCAAACACAGATATATATCTAGCTGTGTTCCAAGGGTATTAATATAAAAAGCAAAAACAAATTATTTAATAACTCAGTAGGACAGTTTGCTAATAGCTTTCACACAAACATCAGTTTTAGCATCTTACTGAAAAGATCCGGGCCATTGTCACAGATTATACTGTACATAAAAAAACAAAGCAGAACAGTAAAACTATTTTGTAATGTTTTCCTCTGAGGAAAAAGAATGTTAGGATATTACAGTGAGCAAGCCTGATGATGGTCAGTAACTAACTACCGTGATGATGACACTTGTAAATAAACTCTAAGGTCTGCCATAATAATCATTACATTGTGAGTCAGTTTCTGTGCCTATCATTCTATCATTTAGGAAGGATTCGGTCAGTGTGATCCGCTGGAGGTTAGCCCTTTGAACACCTAAAACAGCTTGACATGTACTCTAATGTTGGGATTGGCCTCCTTTAGTTCCAAATTAGACTCCTTCCTATGTGTGCTTTTTAAGAAACAAACAATACCAAAGCTTCATTTAAGACACTGAACTGTCAACTGAGGAAACCAACAACAGTGTTATCCGTCTAATGAAGAAGATAACTTAGACGATGTTTGATTTCTTCAGCGCATTCAAGTTGAAACACCTCTACTACACTATGCCTTTGAAAAAGGTAGTTTAAACACACCAACAGTGTTTCGAAATGCTTCTAAGTTTCACATTTCTTCTTTGCATCCAAGACACTCCTTTTGCATAGACTCCACACATTTCCTCTTATGTTAATGGTTCCAATCAGATTGGAACAAAAAAAACTCTGGGTGGATGTTGGATTTAAGACAAAATGCCTTCCCTTTCAATTCTTTCAACTACATAGCAGTACATAATATAAATTATCTGGTCTTTACAGGTTCTAAAACGATTAAAATCTAACTTTATGTATTTAAAAAAAAACACAGATTCCAGCAAGTCATCTTATATTAAACAAAAATGTCAGCAAAATAGTAAATTTGTGTGTGAAAAACTAAGACTCCTGTTGCACATCAGCACAAACTCCTCATAAGAACTGTCAGGCAAAGTGACAGAGGGCTGATGATTTGGGCTTGTTTTGCAGCCACAAGACGTGGGCACTTAGGAAGGTCTTTTACAAAACAATTTTGGGAATTGGCAATAAAAAGCCATCTATCTTTTTGCTTTGTCTGGCCTTTCATAAATCACAGAAGTAGCCGGCTACATCCCGCACAGATGTGAGCTTTCATAAATGAAGGGAGTGTGGCAAAACCAAAAGAGGAATGGATCAGAACTCAGCTGGGTTAACATCAAGCACAACACATTAAATGTGCAACAGACGTCTCCCGAGTATCATTTATAGAAAACACGACAGAGTAACTCAGTTTAGTGATTTTTTTTGTGGTTGATTAACGCGGCAGCAGCTTAGAGTTTCACGTTGATTTGTTTTGGCTCTATTGCTACCTTGTTTTATGGCACAAAGGCTTCATCCACCTCACTGCCTCTGTGTGTGTCTCAGGAGCTATGAAAGGTGTGTACCAAAACCAACACCGAATAACCACGTGACCGCGGGTCGACTATTCGGCTTCGGATAGAGTGGAGGCCTTAAGTCCCAAACTAAGATGTCTTGTCAAAGACCCTCTACTAACTCATACAGAAAACGACTAGAAGTTATTGTTGCTAAAGGTGGTTCTTCAAGCTACTGAGTTATAAATTCGATTTAGTTTTTCCACTTTGGCTGCGTTTTTGTTCAATACATGATGACATGGCAACATTTGCTGTGTGTTTTTCTTCCACTCAAAGTTACATTGGAATCATTTTAGAAGTTTTTTAGTGTTTTCGTTTGTCAGCTAGCAATAATTATTTTATTTTCTATTTAGTTTTATGCTGTATGCTTTAAAAGTCACTCAACTACAAATGCAAGGAAACAAAAAAACAAAACAACAAACATGAACACACTCGTTTTTTCTTGAAATATCGCATTTGAACACAACCTGGCACAAACTGTGGCAAAAAGAATAATCAAAGTAAACTCTGTACAGCTCTGGTAGTCCAAGATTACAGGATGAGTAAAGGAGGAGGATTATCCACTTTTGCAATGGACGGTGAGGCAACAGTGACGCACCGCACAGGAATTCCTAAAGTCCTCGTAACCTTGTGTTTTTTTCTAGTTTGTTTTTCTTTGTTTAAGTGATCTAGATTTAAATGGATTTAAGTAACCTTGTTGAGCTTCTTTTTTTAACACAATGTAGTTCTTGATGTTTTCATTCTCAATAATAACAAGTTTTCATTCACCAGAATCGATAACTGGGCACTTATTTGTACAAGCCAAGAGTTTTCTTTGGTGACTGACAGTAACGTTTTCAGACAGCTCCGACAGAGAGAGAGAATGATACATTAAAACACAAAACATAAAAGATGGGAATACAAAGTTGAATAAAAGTCTGAGCCAGGTAAAAAAATCGAAATGAACAAAAAGAAAATCTTTACACGTCTGGAAGCAAATTGTTTTGTCAGTGTCAGAGCAGCCTGTAAAGATGTAGTGTTTATGGAATCACCTTTTTTTTCTTCTTCTTTTTTAAATTAGAGCACCAGGGATTCCTCAGACACAGAAAAGGCAATGGAAGTCATTAGCCAAGTAGGGTAAAACAAAATAAAGGTTAAAACTGAAATAAAGTTCAAGTGTTGCTAAATCTTTCTCAGGTTTAAGGGTAACGATTGATGTAGTTTGTGCATTTTCAATAGACAAAGTGACTAAAGGGGAGACATTAGTGCACTTATTATATGTATTTTTTTTTTTTTTTTACATATTTTGATTTGAAACAGAAGGAAAAAACTGACTACACAGACAAAAATAATGCTCCTACATATCATACATACATAAGGTGTAAAACTATTAGGAAACTGCATTAAATTTGGGCACAAGTTTCAGAAAAAAATATATATTTTAGTTCAGATCCTCCTCAGACTCATCAGTGCAGTTTACATTTACTCTTTGGCCCCTGATGAACTGAGGATTCACACTAAACTGTTGAGTTTTAACAAATTTCATTCTGTATTGTGGTTTTTCCAATATGAAGCTCCAGTTACATTTTTCTCCATTTAAAACTTTTATATCCTTTTCGCTCAAACCTCCACCTCACAGCTGTCTGAACCTATTTTAAACACCTAATTTTTACAATGAAAGGTTTTTAGGGCTTAGCTTCTTGGCAAGCTTAGGCCTAAATTAAAAACTTCATTCATCTAATAAACTCTAAAATGTGGTCAGGAGTAAGAAAAGACATGAGCACATGAATCATAAATTATTTGGGAGTGTCAGCACATAAAAAGTTAGAGCTATAAATGGTGTATTAAGTGCCACCTTTACTACTTCCTGACACAGATGCTCTGCAAGCCAGGAACAAAAAGTCATGGTCAAATCTGGGCACAAACAAAAAAATTGCAAAAAGTCTGAGAAATGTATATGTACATAAAGCAGTGGACCTGCTCTATTTTACCACTATAAAATACAGCACCTCTCTCTAATTCTCTTTGCCAAACTTTTACTTTTCTTCTTCCCATTCTTCTCTTTGCTGTCTTCCATTTTTCTTGCCCGGATCTCTCTCATGAGGTCAAAAAACACCTGGAACGCACACAAAAAAAAGCAAGAGTTCAGTTTGCATTTGCTTCATGTTAGCACAGTGCAGTTGTATTGCCAATGGACCATTTGCATATACCGCCTTCTTTGCTTAGCGAATGCATCGTGGTCAAGTTCAGTGAGATCCGGTGCTGGTGTGTAATCTGAACAAGTGTGAAAATGAGTTGTGGAGATCGCGGTGTCGTGTTTATGTGTAACAATGGCCCTCATGCAAGAAGCGTTCGTACGCACAGATTTGTTCTTAAGTTGTGCTTACGAACGGTTTAGGAGAATTTGTGGCATTCACGAATTTGTTCGTATTCTAAGATTTTCTTCAGATACGAACAAAATTCACGTGTGGTCCAGACCTGTCGTATATTTTACG
>JARVGW010000323.1:6842115-6855607 GCA_031762495.1 Anablepsoides rubrolineatus
CTAAAATTTGCATAAGAAATTTAAAGGAAGCATAACTAAAGCAAAAGATGTAAAAATCTGTGAAAATGTACTAACAATTTGAAAGGTTTTAAGCAGTTGAAACATAGCCCCATTCAAAGTCAATGGGCAAAAAAGTAGCTAAAAAAGTGAAATAGCTAAAAAAGTAAAAGTAGCTGAAATAAAATGAATAATAGCACCCTTCACAGGAAAGAGCTGAACGTTTTGATATATGAATTGTTTAAGTAGCATAAAAATTGCGGGACGAGTTAGATGCCGAAAAACGTACGGAAGAAGTATAGGAAAGATAATAATAAGAAAGAGAAACACGATCACAATAGTGTGAATGCCATATAAGGCATTCACACAAAAAGACTAACAATCAAAAACAGACATACCTGTAGGGGAACAAAACTGAAAACCACTATCCTTGTTCATTTTGGAGTGACCAAAGTCAAGCTTAAAAATACCCTAAATAATCACACATGACATACTTTCTAAAAATACTTGGCAAAACTAAAGCAAACGGGGTCCTTGTTTTCATAATGCAATACAACAATAGCAAAACTGTCTAACTTAAACTGAGCATGTTTCTTTTACAAATATACTTTTTCTGTATACTTTTTCTGTATGCACTTGTTCTGTATGTACTTTTTCTGTATGTATGTAATACAGCTATTTAGTCGTCAGCTTATCATAATAAAACATCCATCCATCCATTTTCTGTACACGTTTATTCCATAAAACAATCAACAATGATTTTAAGAAGAAGCATGATGTCCAGAAACGTTTATATGTGCGTTACTAACAAAAGCCAAGGCAGACCTCTAGGGATCAGAGATAAATGGGATTAATGCCAATACATCATTAGACAAATTAGCTAAAGTGAGCAGTGAAAGTCGATATAACGATCTACTACAGGAGCTAATACACTTTTGCTATATTTACTTAAACTTGCAAAGGTATTAGGTAAAAAATAACATGTTAGCAGTTCAAGAGCATTTACCCAAAGCTGTACCATTACGATGCTAAATTCACATTTAGGAGGAAAAAAAAGATCACAATAATGCTGATGTTGACCACAGTGACCAACAATGTTATTATCTAATCTGCGTTTATGACTTAGCTCACAATTCACGACAAAAACAAGCGAAGATGATGTTAGACGATGCTAACTGAGCGAGCAGCACTTTTAGCAAACTGAGACATCATGATGATCAAACCAGCAACATTCCAATAAGCGGTTAATAATACTTTAATGACTATGTTAACTCGGAAACAAGTTTGCGGATTATAGCTAATATAAATCTAGTCAGTAAGCTGACAAGTGGGCGACGTGGCTAACCAGCTTCCAAACCCACACACAGGCAGGTAAACGTCACCTGACATTTAATCAACAGCTGAGGGGATTCAAATTGATTGCAGCTGCTCAAAAAATGTTTTAAAGACGAATGTTTCACCCCTCACTGCAACAGATGATCGGTCGGTGCTTCCCAATTCAACAGCTTTCTTGTCAGGGAAAGGCTATCAATCGAGTAGCTAATCATAACTACACCGTGTAAAAGGGCGAAACGTGACCGAAAGGAGCGGCTGCAACAATATCGTTTATGTTAAGGGCCACTTACCTGTAAATTAAACTGCGTTCGCGTTGGCAAACACTTCGACGAAGATTAAATTGGGGTGGCAAAATGAAAACGAGTCAGCTGGCTATTAGTTAGCTCATGGCTAGCTCCGTGGCTAACTCCTGGGACTTGCACCGTTAGCTGTTAGCAGCGGACTGACTGCACCTCCTGTGGGCTTGGCTCCGTCTGACAACGCCCGCCGCCAGCCGGGTAGTCTTTTCAGACAACAGTCAGTTTTACTTTTGTGTTTGAATGGATTCTTTATTCACTACAAAAAAACTAGAAAATGATATTGTGGCAACTCGCGTGCAGTATTAAAGTAATTAGCATGCAGATAATAATGGGATAATTGGCTAATCTGCAAATTGCACGCCAGCAGCAAAAACAGCCTTTTGGTTTTAATTGTTTACATAAAAATACATTTTAACCATAAACGCCTATAGTTTATGTTTAGTTCAAGCATTTATTTAGTAGAAAGATACATTATGTGGTTGCCCTTTTAAAATGGCTATAAACTGACTTTTTCTTATTTCTTTGCATTTAGTGATGGACAAGGCCATCATTTCCAACCTGCGATTAAAGTTTGCAGAGAAGACATGGAATGAAACGTTTCAGCTCGTGCGAAAATGCATGGTGAGACATTAAAGATGCGTGATTCATTTTTCTACTTGTATCATTGCAATTTAGTTGTTGAATGAATTGTATAGAATGGCTCTTTAAAAAGCTGACACTCAGGGTGATGCACACCAGTTTAGAGGCCATGAGATGATTTGTACTGGAACACACAAGTCTTTGTTTTGTTCTGCAGATTGACAGCACCAATAAAATGCATGTAAGCCATCTCAACAAAACAAATGTTATTTTAAGGTTTGAAGCAAATTATTTCCCTCTGCAACGTTCACATTGGTCTTATAATTTATTTTGGCTGTATACTTGCAGATTTCTATTGTTTGGGTGAATCAGAGTGTAGTTTTATTTATTTATTTTAATTTAGAGGGTGGAATTTTAACACGGAGTCTAACTTGCAAGCTGAGACTCTGAGAAGAAAGAGATGTTAGTTTTCTTTAGATTTACCATGGGTGGAGCAGCAGAGCAGATAAAGCGTGTGGATTAATCTAAAGTGGAGCTTGGCAGGGGTCAGTCCCTGGGGTCTGGTAGGGGAAACATGATTACTTGGTGGTCTGAAAAATGTGTGGTCCAAAGGGATAATGCAGTTTAGGTTAGTTACGCAATACACTGTTAGGTGTGATCATTGTGGGATTCAGAAAGTACAGACTGACGCGCAGGTCATGTTTTCTCTCCTAGATACCCAGAAAGGTGTGCTTTTAAATATGTTTTTATTTCCACATGTAGTGCATCCCAATGTTAATATTTTAGCCGTGCCGTGGCGTCACACAGCTTGTGCTCCTCGGTGGGATGGGTGGACAGGACCAAATGGCTGTTGACACAAGCCACTCGCTGCAGCACAACTGGCTCTTTGTTTTGTTTTCCTCCCTTTTTGTCTCACAATAGGAGAAATCCAGAGACAAATCCAAACCTTGTGAGATGCTTGTTAGATCCTTGGAAAGACTCCAGAAAGAGCTTCGTGGTAAACACACAAACATTCCAGTCATTTTTTTAAAGGCCCTTAGTGCATGGCTTTTGTTCTCACTCTTTATCTATGTCTTCCAGCTCCCTCTATGAACACCACAAAGTCCCGTTTGGAAACGATAGCCAAGCAACAAGGGTAAAAAAAAACTGACTTAGTTTTGGCTTTGGTTAAATCTTGTCTCATATATGTAATTTATCTGCTCCTATTATTAAAAATGTATAATTTATTGTGGTGATAAATTCATGTTTTCTTTTAAGGATGGGTTTTCACATTACTGAGGCCACATGCTATCTGACGGATAACTTATTTTATGTGGAAGTCGTGTTGTTTCCAGACGGGGACGTGAAAGAAGTAAAGGTGGCCCCCCATGGAAAACCCCCTTCTGTAAGTTAACTGTCTGCCAAGCCATGTGAAACAATTTATTTCTTTTGATTTTTGCTTAATTAAATATTTTTTCCCCTATAGCCCAGTGAGTCCCTTCTGCATCTGCTGAGGTAAGGAGTAAAGGAAAGGTAAACTTAAATTTCTATCATTTTTTTCTTATACAAAATTGGGCTTTATAACCCAAACTAACAATTCTAAACCTTTTCCATATAAACTCCGAAGATGAATATTTTAGTTGCACATGCTTATCTTTTTTTTTTTTTTTTTTGCTTTTACCAAAGGTCCCAAAACATTGCTGATTTTTCTACAAGACTGGGAGGTCTGTTTGCTCATTACAACATCCCTGGAGACAAGTAATTACTTTTTAAAAGAAAAAAAAATATTGTTTTCCAAATTTTATTATTATTATTATTATTATTATTATTATTATTATTATTATTATTATTATTATTACTGCCACATTTTTTTTCTCCTCAGTGAAATCAAATTAAAATTGCTGACATCCCTACAATATCTTGAGAAAGATTTGCAGCAGTTATCACATTTGCAAAGGTAAATACTAGGATAAGAGGGTCTCCTTGGGAGGAATGAGGATGTATGCAGCACAGGTTAAATAACTGGAAGATGAAGTTGTAGAGATTGTTCATGACGTCATTCACAGTGTTTGACCAAAACGGCTATATTTCCTTACCTTCTCCTATAAGATGATCTAAGGTTAAAGTTTAAAACTTTGCTGTGAAAGGTGGCAGGTAATATGCATTCCTTTCAGGTATGTTAATTGAATAAGTTTTTCTGTTTTCAGGGAACCAAAGGACTGTGATCCTCAATTAGACCTGATTAACAACGGTAGAGTTGGGTTTTTAATAGCAGGAAAAGAAGGTATAGATTATTGCATTATTATTACCTATTACCAGTGACCCTAGAAACATAATAAACAGGTACAGATAATGGATGGATGGATCAATTAATATACTTTTTTAAAATGTCTTTAATTATAGACTGTCCTCTGACTCTTGAGTTTTATCTCTCCTCTACTGATGCTCCTTCATGTAAGATCCCTATTTGTCTTTTAATTTTCCTTTTGAAATCAACATTTTATTTCTTAAACATTTCTTTATTTTATGTGTTTGAAAAAAAAAATCTAATTTGGTTCCAGTTGTCCAGGCAGCCCAAGTTACAGTCGGTGTCAGCGACGTGACTCTCAGAATTCAGATGGCGTCTGCACTCCCACAACTGCCTGAGCTGGATCCACACGGGTCGGTGTTTTATTGTTTTTAATCTCTCGCCCAGCAGGACCATTTTCATTTTACATCACAGCGAGAGAGCGAGCGAGAGCCATAGAAAGAGAAATGCTAACTGTAAAATTTGCGTCTCGGGGCAGTTGTGTCGTGTTCGCTCCACTGAGCAAGGTGCCAAATGAGATGTTGCCTGCCTGTTTCCTGCTCAGACTGCAGCCCCCACTACCGCTGATGTCATATTTTGTTGAGAGGCTCCATCAGATTACAGGTTTAACATGTTTTTATTTTATTTTTCTTAGAATAAATAATGTTTAATACTGAGTGAAACTGCTTTTCCACTTTGATGTTTCACAGATGTGGCTGTTCCAGAGTTTGGCCAGCAGTGGGCACCGTTACCCAGCCTTCTCCTAAAAGCTTCACTAAGCGCAAACCCCTGTTTGAAGACTTCACTCCAACAGGAGGTCTTCATAGTGGTATTAACAGGCAGTGAAAATATTATTGTGTGTAAGCCTTTAGCTTGAATGTGAGCTGTGATCTTAAAGGGATTACTTGTCCATCCAGTCTCTTCCAGGTAGGGTGATGCACAGTTATGTTCTCCCTGGAGCTGCATGGGACGTGCCCACGCAGAGAGCAACTGTTGTGAACAGTGTTCCCTTCACCCACCCTGCTCATGTTCCAGCCCTGCTGGACCTGCTGCGCCACCAGTGCGCTATTAACACCCTGCTGAGGAGCTGTTGCTCTGCTCGGAGCACCAGTCCAGGTGGGAGGACGTTCACGTTGCAGGAATAGCACCCCATGTGGAGCTGATCATCATTGTGAATCAGGATGCTAATGTTAATTTGTCTGTTTTGTTCTGTAACGCATTATTGATGCGAAACCCACAGGTTTGATTTGTGACTGCCATTTTGAAGTCACCCCAGAGTCTGCAACCAGCTTTTCTGTGACCTTCCACCAACCACACGCTGACTCTCTTGCTGTTTGTAAGAATTTATTTATTTATTTTTAAACCTGGACATTTATTTCAGCAAGAGGCATATGAAAATGTTTAGGTTGATAATCCTTCTCACATCCAGTTGTTTAGCACCTACATTGATAAAGTAGCCATTATTGCTTTGGTCTGCAAGTAAAAATATCCTCTTACATCAGTTTAAAGGGATAGTTCAGATCTTTTTAATGTCGGGTTGTTTCAGTATATGCAGCTTTTGAGTAGCTACAAATTCCCTTTCAGACTGAAATTGTTTTAAGATTTAAGATCCACTTTGTTCATGGACTTTCTTGGACTAGTTATTAATTTGTCAATCTGACCAGAATTAAACTCAGTCAAAACTGAGGTAGTTTAGAACTATTTACAACAGGTGAGAAATTAGTCAAAACCTTTTTATAGAACTTGAGTTTAAAAGATCATTACTGTTGCTTTCAGTAAGAGTGGGTATAAATGTTGTTTAATGTGTCCTCGCAGTGCTGGTGAATGTATCTAATCATCATCACATTACCTGCAAATTGTTTGGATTAGAGAGAAATGATTCCTCACTGGATAAATATGTCGCCACAGTTTTGAAGAGGTATGCTCACCATAACTTTCTTTATTGCTTTCATAGAATGAATGCTAGCCTCATTGCTTTGTTTTCATTGTAGCTGCATGTCCATTCCTGCGACCATGAGGGCATTATACGGTAGGCTGGAGGAAATAATCTCCGGTCCAGTTTCTTCCAGCTGCCTGGCCACCACAGAAGCTAAAAATGACCACTTGACTCCTAAGATGGATACAAACGAAGAGTCGACCGCAGTTTCCCAAAGTGCAGCTGTGCCAGAAGATGATGCTAGTGTTTCTAATTCAGCATGTGGTGCCAAATCTGAGCATCCATCTGAAAGAAAAAACTCCCCTGTTGAATGTTACCCAGCTGCTCCTGTGGGTGGGTTTCCTCAGTGAATGGGAAGCAATGGCAACCTGTCAAAGTTGAGGTATATGTTTAAGAAATAAAGCTAAAGCTTGGTATTAATTGTTTGATTTGCTTTAGGCATAAATTTGTTCCAATTCCTAGTTTTTGTTAGATTGAGATGCTGATATGTAACCACTGGAGGTTGAATTGTGGTACTTTGCATTTCAGAGTGGTGGAGATTGCTGACTTTAAAGGTTTGAGGTCTGTGTTTGACCACAGGTGAAGAGCTCAGTAGCCTGGTACCATCTGAGTCAAACACCATCTAAACATGTTCTTGACGGCTCACAAGCAAATAACGCCAATGAAAGCATAAACATCTAAAATATATATTTTTGAGCTGCATACTTTCATAAAGCAGTGAAGCAATGCATCTGATATTTTCAAAGTGGGATTCTGTAGAAAAGTTGACTTTACACGTGTTTTAAAAGTTCAGAATTAAATCTTGAAAGCTTTTTAATGCTTCTGACTTTTTTATTGAGAAAATAAAGTTTAGTATAATGTGTAGATGTGTGTAGATTTGTTTTTAAATAGTTTTTTTTCTGAAGGATAGAAACTTTTGTCATGTTTATTTTTTATCTAGATACAACCAGGACATCTTAAACAAAATGTGACTGATTTATGTTTCAGTAATAACACGTTTGCTGCCTAATGCGCTGAAGAGGTTCAGAGTTTCACAATAGTACTTGACATGGAAAACAGATTACAGCTCTTCAGGCGATCTATGCTTTGGACCTTTCAGTCGTGTGCAGATGGAGAGGGGTTTAACATGTACTTGGAATATTTGGTCAACTGTCAGCAGCAGACAACTGGCTTTGTCTGCTTCCTTTATTCCAGCATATCCAATGACCTGTTTGCTATTATAGGAACAGACCAGCATGTGGTTAAACCACTCTCTTCTTTTAGAGGACCTGTATCCTCAGTATTTGAGATTGTGTCCTTGGTTCTGACTGAGAAAACATCTTTAAAAATGGTGAATACTGTTGAGGAAATATGATTTTTTTTTTTTTTTTGCCCACAAAGAAACTTTGTTGACAAGCACAGTGTTGAGGTGTTTCTTGTCACAGTTATCAGGAGACATGTTGGCTGACTCTTCCATTGCAGAAACTAAATCCCTAAAGCTCCTTCCACAAATTTCCTGTAGGACTGAGGTCTGGTGACTGGTTAGGCCTCTCCATGACCTTAACATGCTTCATCATATATACCTTGTTGCATTGATGGTATGTTTTGCATCATGGTCATACTAGAAGATTCATGGTTCAGTGTTCTGGTCTAAGATTTTACTGTACATGGCCTCGACTATTGACCTCTCTCTGCAGTGAAGTTGTCCTTCACTCTTATGCATAATGTTTCCACCTCGGTGCTTCAACGTGGGGGTGATGCTCTGCAGGTCATATTTAGCATTTCTCTCCCTCAGAACACAGCAGGTGCAGCTGATGCCAAATAGCTTTGTTATGAAATCACGTCACCATAATATATCAAGATGTTAAGACTGGGCCTGTACATGGGTCTTAGACAATGAAAGATTTCAGTCCATTAAAGTGATTTTTTACCAATGATGCTCTTGACAGATGTGGTCTCAGCTGCTTTTAGATCATTACCAAATGTCCTGCATTGTGGGCTGACACTCCATGGAGCAAGGCAATTCATTCTCATTACTTCTATTACTCAACACCAACAGTTGTCACCTTCTTAATAGTCTTGTGGTTCATTCTGACCATGTGCAGACACTATCCTGTCTCAGACTAATTTTGAGAGCTCTTTGCCTGTGGAGGTGGTTAACATGAAGGAAAATTAATCTGTGGACAGGTGTATCTGAAACTAACTGATTGTATGAGTGCCGAATGGGCAAATAACCAGTTAGTGAGAGCCATTAGGATTCTGGCTATGGCTTAGGGGATAACATTTATTTCACTTGATGACACACAAACACATTTCTGCTGCCAAAAAGCAAAAGCAGGTGATATATATAAAAAAAATTTATTTATTTATTTTTGCCAATACCGATAGGTGTTTTACTACACTATCTCATGAACCACTGTAAAAGTTAATGAAATGTGAAGGAAGTAATAATCAGATGCAAATTTATAATTGATTAACTTTTGAAGTCAACCCAACTCCACCACAACCAGCTGACAATAAAACACATTCACTCCCTTTTATGTGTACAGTGCTAAAAATGGTGTACAACACATACTCCAAAAACAAATTTTTGGGCAAAAGCTTTGCCTAAAACTTTTGCATGAATTGTCTGAGTTCATAAGTTTTGACCAAAATGTTGTAATCTGTCAGTTTTCCTCATAAGAGGATTTAAAACTCTTGTATGAAAGTGGCGGGCGGTTTGCATTAAAGCAGTGGTCCCCAATTGGGGTTGGGACCCCAGTGTGGGTCCTGAAACATCAAGGTGGGGGGAATTAATTCCATTATTATTATTATTATTATTATTATTATTATTGCCTTTAGATATTCAAAAGGAGTTAACTTAAAAATAGATGAAAGTAGTATATGAACATTGTTACTATGCCCTTGTTTATTTGACCTGATTAAAAATAGTTGGGGGAGCTGAAAAGTTTGGGAAGGAACGCTAAGCCTTTAATGAAGTTTTTTTTTTTTTTTTAACTTATTTTTAGTTTAGTCTCTTCATTAAAATGAAACTATGACTGTTTATTCCTTTGTAAGAAGTAACTTAGAAAAATCAGCATGGAGCATGGAATTATTGACCCAGTTCATATGGAAATAGTTGAACATTTTATAGAAGAATGTTGAAAAGCATGTATGATCAAACTTAGCCAAGTTCTGCGCAGTAGGCTATGTTATCATTTGAGCATTTCTGAGTCATGGTCTGGGCTTTTTTTTTAGCGACCCCCCCCCCCCCCCCCCTTCTTCCCTCCCTGAGAGATCCACATGTCCCTCCCTGGTCTGCGGTCTCTTTAAATCCAAACCAAGCAAGAGAGGAGGGGGGGGGGGGCGACCTGCGCGTCCTCACAAACTTGTCTGGGTATCTAGAAGTGGCCGCACTCATCCCGATTAAACAGCTGCTTACCATTTTAGGGAACTTCACAAAGTTTTTTCCTCGGACCTCCTGGAAATCGGTATTTTCTTTTTTGTTTTGTTTCCAGGGACTCAGAGAGTCTGCCTTAGAATCAGAGTCTGCACGACTAAAACTAAAGTCTTGGATTTTTTTCTTTTTGGTTTGCGTAATGCTTCTGTGCTCAACATCTGGATTAACTATTTGAATCCAGATCCTGTACACTTTAACTCTGCCTTTTTAGCCCAATTTTATGAAGTTTTTTTTTCCCCCTTCTTTTTTTATACTCTGGAGTTCAGCTTGATAACCCGGGAGTCTGCTCATAGATTATGTATTCTTTAAGATGGGTGCGAACAATGGAAAACAGTATGGGAGCGAAGGTAAGTGCTGCAAGAACTACATTCAAACAGAACATCTGAGTTTAGTTGTGTCAAAACGAGCCATACCGTCACTGTGTAACAAAGTGGTCTTTAAGTGACCGTTAGAGGACTCATTGTCTCAAAGCGTCGGAAACTAAAAATAGAAAAATATGGGTTGTCTACCTCGAGTTTATGTCCAGACAGCACTTAGTTTAAAATGAGCTCAAATCCATTTGGGTTATTTTTAGTTTTCTTAGTTTGGACCTGAATGCCTCTGTACTTTAGGCTCATAACTTTATTCAGCTCTAAGTGGCAAGGTTTTGTGCTTTTTATTTAGTTGCATTTGTCATGTTCTTAAAAATAAGATAAAATAAAAAACCTGACATCTGAAGAGCATTTTTCATATATTAAATTTCATCTATGTTGCATGTGCCCCCCCCCCCCCCCTACCTCTTCTGAACCCCATTATTCTTTGAACTTCACAGCAGAAATTTACTAGCAATTGTTGGTCAATTTATCACAGACTTTTCTGCAGCTTTGACCCGTCCAGTAGACTTGGACAAATGATCTACATGTAGATCATTGCCAGGGACGGCTGCTATAACTGAGCTAGTAGTAGGGCTAAGCCCTCCCTGGTGCCTACAATAAAAATGTTAAATTCCCTAGTAAGCACAAATTAAACATTGTATCACATTTTATTAAATTTACGACAAACCTGATGCCAAACAGTTTGGAGAAAATCCCAGCATCTTTCCAAAGGGCTAACTGTATCAAAGCCCCATTCATTTCATGTCCAAGATGATTGACAGATGAGTTGTCCCACTCCCTCAGTTTGCTGCACATCAGGGTTAATTTTGTTCAACCCAGGGTCAGCCCAAAGCCACAGGCTTTAGCCAGTGAGGTTGGACGTACAATAACGTGCCTCAAACCCAAGTGTATGTGGGTGTGGTTTGGCGTAGATCACATAGGGATGATGGCGAGCAAGATTAATTTAAACGAGGTGGATTATTTAATTTCTCGCTTATCTTCCTTGATATTATATATGATCTTCTTCTTCCTCACTTCAACCACTTAGCTTTAGTTCTCTTACTCCTTGGTTTGCGCACCATTACACCAAAGCAAATTCCTAGTCTGTAACTCGTTTACTGACAATGGCAATAAAGTGTTTCTGATTCTGATTCTGATATCTTTGGAGCAAAGCCTGGAAGTGACGATGTTGGGGACAGATAGACCAAAGGATATTCAAATCTAACAAAAGGAAAAAGCAGCAATGATCACTGGATATACCAATACAACTAATACATTTTTGGAGATGACTCATTTTAAGAAGGCGGCTGCAACCAGTTGGTCTTTGAACAAAATAAAAGTGGCTATAATTTATTTAGTCAACTTTACAAACACTGGGATCAAATTGGATGTGGTTAGTAGCTGGAAGGCGTTCACAACACATACTCTGAAAGTGACATTTTGCAATGTTGCTTGAAAATTTGCAAACCATTTTTTTCAAGATTTGATCAAAACAGCTAAATTCTTCATTCCTCAATATAAGATAATCTTAGTCTAATATAGAGCTGAGACTCCATTTGGGGTCACAAAATACCATCTTTTAAAAAGATCTTTGGAAATCAAATTAACTCTGAAATTGGCACTAGCATAGTCTTAACAATTGTAAAAATGTAGTCAGGGTCACAAGTTTCTCCAAAGTTTTTATTGAGTTCTATTTCTTGACACATGTACTGGAGATGTGAACTGTGATGCTCTCAACTCAGAGTGGTCTGTTTGTTTCTGTGTGGTTTATTTCACAATCACGACCTTTGCTGAATGGTGAAGTGGATTTGTAAAATTTGAAACAGACGTTCTAAAAACTTTGGCATTTTGTGCTGAAAGACCTCCTGGCTTACCACATAAACGCTACCCGGTCGATGAACAATAGCTTGGACAAACTGTCATACTCTGCAGTCTTGTAGAAACGTTTTATTTTTCAAGAAATAGTAACTAACTACCAGATATCTGTGTGCCAACATGAATAAATTCAATAATTGCTGGCCAAAACATTTTTTGTTAAATAATATCTAAGAAATAAGTACTAAAAATCAATGACTTTCATCAACACTATATGATCAAAACACATTTTTTATAATGGAAGTACTGTAGCTACACAGGAAATATGTCTATTTTTTTTGCTACAAGACCTTTGTAAAATGGCTACTGTGTCCAGTTTAATATATGTAAGAAAAAAAACATTTAACTTTGTGTCAAAAGTGTTAAATTGTTAAGTATTTTTGTTGTGAGCGAAGTCTGTAATTTAGCAGCCCTCCTCCTGTGAACAGTCATTAGTTTGACGTTTTAAGAAAGGGTGTGATAGTGCAATATGAATGTTTATGTGAGAGAAAGAAAAGTTGTGCTGCATCTAGTAAAATCAGCCTTTTTTCTGGTTTAGTTAAACAAAGATAGAATTAATACAGATTTGACCGTAAATTGTAACAGACTGTTACATACTGTATATGGCTTGGAGTTTTCCCAACAGGTGTCTAACTTTTCCAAATCCAACCTGCTCTATGACGCAGTTGCTGAAATCTCAAAGGGATAAAATCGATTTTTAAAAAATATATCCTTTATGACAATGTTTTTCGAAGTTTGTTGCATCAAGTAGAGGTCTTAATAGGATAGTAACTTGTGAATTTTTCCAGGTACTCCGGTTTCTTTTTCTACACAGCGTTAAACTAATTGGTAACCCTAAATTGTCCTTAGGTGTTGGTGGGAGTGTGAATGGTTGTCTCTGTGGCTATGTGTCTCTGTGATGGACTCGTGACCTGTCCAGGGCATCCCCCATCTCACACATGACTCTTAGAGATAGGCACCAACAACCCCCTGACCCTTAAAAAAAGGTATATAAAATGGATGAATAGATGGATTATTACTCAACAGAAGGTGACTAGGTAGGGCAAAAATTCTTTATTTAGTCTAATTTATTTCGGTCTTGTCTTCATTAAAGGGTAAAGCTTGTTCCTGTGTTCCTGCAGGTTAAATGAAGGTCGAGGAAAATACATGAGTGTTTGGAATCAGGGTGCCTTCTTATCTTGACAAGAGCCAATTCCAGAGATTTTTGTCAACAATCTCAGAGTCTGTTGGAAGCCCTTTTGATTTACATATTGGTCATCCCATGTGTAAATGGAAAATATAGATCAGGGATAGTCAATTTTGGTCCTCGAAGTCCGCAGCCCTGCACGTTTTACTGGTTTCTCTGCTCCAACACACCTGATTTGAATGAATGGATGATTTTCAGACTTCTGCAGAACTTGGAAGAGGTGTGGGAGCTTTAATGGCTAATATATA
>JARVGW010000323.1:8273221-8336797 GCA_031762495.1 Anablepsoides rubrolineatus
GTTCCTTTTTGAGTAAACTGCTTCAGACTTTTGACTCGTCATACCTTTGACCTTTGCTTCTCACGAGCATCAGGTTAGTTCTTTCAAGAAGTCAAAGGATCGACGGAGCAGAGAGCAGCGCGAGGCTGTCACTTTTCGATGCACAGCTCTAACTGACATATACGTTTGGGTTACATAAACCGTTTACAGTAAGTGTGTAGGGGAATCCTTTCTAGTCGAGGGTTCCTGTGATGATGATTTCTGACCACAGTGTGGCAAAGTTGTTAAACCAGGTATAAAACCTGGCGGCACAGATCAGTGTGAACAGAGTTGATACCTGGGTGAAACTCAACTCAACTCATCATAGATCCAGTATGGCAGTGATGGGTTAGTTGGCCCATCAGGTTTTAGGCCTTGAAGCTTTTTGTACTTCCTTCAAATTCATCTCACGTTGCATGATTTGATTTTTAATTGAGTTTGTCTGAATGATAGCAAAATATCTAATGAACCAACAAAATTGGCTTTAACTCAGTGAGTTAGCTATATTCAGGTGATATTTATGGAAAAGCTGAGACAACCCCACTACATAGTCAAAGAGCTGAGATCCTAGTTCAAAACTTTTGCATACAAGGGCGATACACATTCATTTAAGGAAATCTATTTTCTTTCTTATTAATGTATTTCTTTAAAATGTGACCCATCATATCGAAATGAGGATTAAGTCAAATTTGGTCAAAATGACCTAATTACATTTTCAAATTCCTGGCTTTAAAAGCTACATTTTGATACCTGGATCTTCCTGATATCGTAAGCTTATATGATTTAATTTGTCTTGTTGATTACGATAATACATTAATATTTGGTCTGAATCCTAATTTTATGTAAATTTATTGAGTAATTTGTGATGTTAATATAAAGAGGAAACCTCAAATAGTATTTGTATATTAAGATATCCCAGATGGAAAGAAACAAAAACGTTGCTAGCTGACAGGGAAAAATTCTAAATTTTAAGGCATTTTTCCTCAAAATCAGGATTTTTGTTGCTACTGCTAAAAAAAATGCTTCAAAATTTTTTCTTAGGATTATATTTTAGACAGTTCATTCAAATGATACATTGATAAGGCATTACTTCATTATATTTTGACAAATTGCAATTTTTGCACCCATTTAAATCAAAACCCTATCTGCCTGTTTTTCAAAATTCCACTTTTGGACTTAATCCTTGTTTCGATGTGACGGGTCACATATATGCATGCATTTTTTGGCAGCACAATGGATTAGTGATTAGCTTTGTTTCCTTGCAGCAAGAAGGTCCTTGGTTTAAGCCCCAGGTTGAGCCTGAGGTCTTTCTGTTAGACTTTCCACAGTCTCCTCATGTCCCACAGTCCTAAAACTATGCATGTTTAGGCTGCCTTCAGGCTCAGGCTTCCCTCAAAGAAAAGGTCTGTGATCTTAGGGTAATAAATATCTTGGTATTTACAGTATTTGATATCAGTAACAGCGTTTAATATAAATGTAATGTTGAAACCCCATTGTTAAATTATTGCACTTTGTCGTGTTAATGAGTGGATTTCTATTGTCTGTGTTCAGAACAGAAGAAAGGCAGATGAAAAAATAATAGTTAATTATTGACACTCCTACCACTCTAAACCTGTTAACCTTTAAAGCAGAGCTCTTCAACTTCTTCTCGTGACCAACTGTCCTGCATGTTTTAGATGTTTTCCAGCCTTGGCACACCTGACTGAAATGATTAAATTACATACTGAGAATGTCATCAAGTTTAACAGAAGCCTGTAAATCACTCATTCATTTTAGTCAGGTGTGTTGAAGCAGGGAAATGGCATGCAGGGCAGTGGGTCATGAGGAACAGAGTTTAAGACCTCTGATTTAGAGGAAAGAGACTCCATTTCAAATTATTAGAAAACACTTTGGAGTCTGATCACAATTTTTATTCTTCCAGCAAGTATTTCGAACAAGCTGTTTGGAGTGACTGTCAAGAGACACTTACTTTTTAAACACAAAACTAGAGTTCCTCAGATTTGACTCAACATTCGAGTCTAAATGGACAAGTTGTTGTCAGATTAGTGGCATCATGCTGCCGGGGGCAGTGACCAGACTTTAACTTTGCTGAGTTTAATAAACCTCTTCAAACAAGTTCTTAACGTCACGTGACTTAATTATTAAGGTGTTCAAGTCCTACGAACTGATCCCCGAGAGATGAAACATCACAAGTCTGCATTAGATACATTCTGGTTGATTTTCAAAACGGAAGACGCTTTTTCTTGACAATTCTCTTTCTGAATGCTTAATTAGATGTAAGACTGTGGAACAAACGGCTGAATAGTTCATGTGTGAACAGATTAGGAGAGAGAGCCTGTGTGGAGGACGGCGACTTTGCATATGGCTGCCCGTAAATGCCTTTCAAATGCTGAGAAGAAGCCTAGCAAAGCAGAAAAAATTAAGTTTTTATTTTATTTTCGGGACTTTTTGGGTTGACATCTGGTTGGTGAAAGGCTGAGTGCAGGAAACACACAGTGGGGGTGGGGGGGTCCAAGGGGAGTAAGGGGGTGCCTGTGAGCGGTGGGCACATCTGGAGAGCTGCCTGGTTCATACATGCATCAGAGCAGTGAAGCAGAGCCTGAGTGAGGTGCCAAGGATGCAGCAGAGTATTGACACCTGTTCCCGTTTGCTGCCAAAAATTTCTTCTTTTATCGATTTCTCTCTATTTTTCTCAACAGGTATCATAACATGGGGAACCTTCTGAAAGTTTTGACATGCACAGATCTGGAACAGGAGCCCAATTTTTTCCTCGATTTTGAAAGTGAGTTCCTTCGCAAAGTAATTGCTCCCACTCCTGATATTGATCACATGAATATCTTTCCATAACGATATCAGTTCCGAACTCTTCAGTCTATTCACCCTGATTTATCTTCTACGTTACTTTCTCCCAGCGGCAAAAGAATTTAATACAACGCTGTAGCTTCTGCACTTTTCCATCAACCTGCCTTTTCCACAGCCGTGTGTGTGTGCAGAATATCAATCAGAGCAGAGCTGCAATAGAGACACCACCCACCCCCTCCAATACCCAAATATAAAGCACTGAGGTTCAGCTGCTGCGTAGCCTAAGGCCCCTCAGCACGGCTTGAACCTGCGCTGCACTGTTCTCACACTTGGCAAACCGAGAAACTCTGCGATACCTTGAGAGAAAAACATTTCTTGCAAAAGGCTCAGACCGTTTTTATTTTTAAAGAGCATCACATTTTTACATCCAAGGAAAGGTTTTGTGCTTTCGGAACACAGTTAGACTTAAAATGTGCTTACACTCAGTAATTAGGATTTGAGTGTTAATTTAAAAAGAATGCAGGGATGCTCATTGAACATGGTGGTTTTGTTTTTAAAAGCTGTTTAAAAAACAGCTCCTCTTTGTAGTTGAAGCCACAGGCTCTACATAAACTTTCATTTGTCTTGTCTTATCTTTCTCCTTTTTTTCAATATCAGCCAAGAAAGTGGGTGGTGTCACAACCTAATGGGAAAGAGCGAGAAGATGAGATTATTTCCAAAACCTTTCATTTACATAATTGAAAGTTGTTTATTAAACTTACCACGATCGTAGAGGATTTGATGGATTTCTTAGAGCTGTATCTTTCTTTAGGTTGGGTCCGATATGGATTAAATATACGTCTGACACTTTTTGCTGTTCTGCATTCACAGATGCCCGGCCCACAGAAGCAGAGCGAGAGGTGTGGGAGCAGGTGGATGTGGTGCTGAAGGATGCCAAGGGGATCCTGGACGAGCTGCAGGCCTACAAAGGGGCAGGGCAGGAGATCAGAGAGGTACAGCTGATACAATAATCCATTGGACTGACAGCAAACACAACTGCTGCAGAGTCTGGGCCCCACTTTTTAGGATTAAAAATAAGCTCCACAAAGGTTGGATTTAGTATTTAAAAAAAAAAAAATTCTCATCTAGGGCACCGAGAAATTATTCTTCCATCGTGGTTTTCTGAGTTTTTGAATTAAACCTAAAATAAACTGATTTTACAATAAGATGTGGTTATATTTCGCAAATAGCCTCAGAAATATATATTTATAACCTTCTATAGCAAGTTCCTACAAATTTACTAATCCTAAATGTTTGAACTAACTGCAGTTGAACTTCTTTTTTTGGTTTTTGAAGACATTTCATTTCTCATCTAAAAAGCTCCTTCTAAATAAAAATGACTGAAGGTCTTAGAGAATCAAGTCAGGAAGTCCAGTTGTCCTCTGCTTGAGTACTTGGAGCTGCCATCTAAAAGACTGAAAACTTACTGTCACCAATTTATTACCAGTGACTATACAGTTAATGGAGAATTAAAAAAGAAACAAAAAACTTATTGGTTATTTTTTACGCTTGTTCAGATTTAGCACTTAAATGTCATCCAACGGTTTGAGTAATTGTAGGGGAATAAACTGGAATGCTCCTCTGAAGCTCTGAGGTTTCTCTCCAATCTCATCCTCTAAATCCAATATGGTTGCCTCTCACACATAAACAGAAATGATACCTGCAGCAATAAATGATTTAGTCATACTTTAGTGAGTTTGAATCTGATTAAAACAGCAGCACAGAAACTACTTTGCAGCCTCCAATAGAGAATATGTTACTGAAATCTTACTACTCCTATGCAGTTTGAGTCTGATGTCATTCTAAGATTTGAGTTTGGACAAAATGTAACTGAGCGTAACCATATAATAATTTAAATATAATTTTGGAGTGTAATCCGGCCTTCACTTTGCATTTGTTCAAAGTATAATCTTGTATCTTTTGCAGCTGGGCTTTTTTTTTTCAATACGTTGACTATGTTTGCGTCCTATATTTGATTTATTTTTTTCAGTTTATGACTGATTTTGACAAAACTGTCCAAAATAACAATAGTAAAAACATGTAAAGATATGAAACTTGGACATCTTTGCTTTGAAAGTCTGATTTTCTTTAGCTTCACTTTAATCTTAGTATGCACAGAGCCTTAAACTGTTTTTTTTGTTTTCTTTTAGGCAATCCAGAATCCAAACAATGAGGCCTTACAGGAGCAGGCGTGGGCTGCTGTGGTTCCTTTAGTAGGAAGACTGAAGAAGTTCTATGAGTTCTCTCAGAGATTAGGTATGTAATTTCCCGTGCCGCCTCTGTAGAAACATCACTGAGGAAAAATTGCTTCACTGATTGCCGAACCGAAGCTCACACACCACAGATGGATTTATCTTGACCAAGCTCAGGAATTTTTCCTAATTTTTCTTCCCTGTTGAAGGGATGTTATGATCAAGGCAGAAGCTGTGTGCAATCAATGTAGCTCCATGAAAACGTCACGCTTGGAGGTCTGAATGCAAACCTTTTTATAGTGATTTAGCACGGATGCTGCCTGTTTTTGAAATTCATTTGTATTCTTGATTCTGTAGCTTGTTTAATTAGCACTTAGACATTTGGGTTGGCTGGGGGGGGGTTTAGGCTTACTGCTCCCTGATCTTCTTATGACCCTGGTTCTGAGGAGGGGGGTGGGGCCTGTCCTGCCTGAGTAACCCTCAAACCCGTGATCTCAGTGACGGAGGAGGAGGTAGTCATCGGGGCAGTGGGCGACTGACGATGACTGTTATGTAACAAAGTAGGTCATCTCTCAGCATCGTCTGCTGCTCCAATTCACTGTCTTGACTTTTGGCTTCAGGGCTCACTTTGGTCCACCGTCCTGACTGATGCACACAAAGCTGAACGTCTTCTGCAGGCTGCATAAAGTGATATGCTACTCAGGAGACGAGCTTATGTAATTATGAGCTCTTCTTTTGAAACAAACAGGTCAAATTTAAGCTCAAAGGAAAAACTAAATATTTACAGCTATAAAAAAAAATCAACAGATATCTTTAAATTTGATATTTAAAACAAATCAATGCTTGAAAATTATTGTTGATTTCATCAGTTGTGCAGGAATTCATAAGCTTCCAGGAAATATGGGCTTTTTGCTTGATAAACTAAAACCAACACTCCGTAGTAGAACAGATTTAATTGCACTGACTTTAATCAATAAATATCTTTTATTTCACATTTTGCACAGCCAAAACTTTTTCTTCACTCATTCTCTCATTTTTGTTGTAATTCCTGAGTCCTTCGTCATATTGATCTAAATAATAGAAAATCTTGTGTAAATTGGGCCTTTGTCAAAATATCCAAATGTAAAAATATTTTGGATTCTGGTTACTAATTTACATAGTTTTAAAAATTCTCTTTATTTCTGCTGCTGATGATAAACACACTTTGTCGTTTCTGTTATTACTGAATCAGTTGGATGGGGAGTGTCATAAGAGAGTAAAATGCTGGGTTTATGGTTATAGACACATTCCTGTTTCATACTGTTTTTTTTTTTTCAAGGTTATTCTGTTTTTGGACATTCTGATTTTACTTCTGTAATGTAAAAAATCTTAACGTTTTCAGATGTTTTAGATTAAAAAATAAATTAATTAACCATGCTGCAAGGTAAAAGTGCAATAAAAGGTTACTTTTAAAGCTCTGCTTGTAAACACACACATACACGCGGTGTGTTTTAAATAACTTTATTATACTTTTCATGTATAGTTTGTATTGTGCTGAAGAAAACTCCTTTTGGCATTTCTACTTTAATGACTCACGTTGGTATCAGGACCAATCCTAAAATGTGAATCTTGTGGAATATCTTTGGTTAAATTCCAGTCATGAGAGATTGTAGCATCTGACGTGTTCTAAAGCCCTGCCTTCCTCTAACGTGTCCTTTCTCTGTAAGTAAGTATCATGTATGCCCAAATTCTGCCCGCCTTCTCTTCTGTGATTTGATGAGACCAGACAGCCCCCCGCACCCCGCCCCTCCCCAACTTTCCAAACTAGTGGAGTGTTGCGTTTCTGACGGCCTAAAAGCAGCTCCAACTTCTGCTTTGACTGGGATGTAGACAGAAGCAGAGGAAAAAAAACTGCACCACTAAGGCCGTTTGTAATCAGCCGCTCCGCTGTAAATGCTGGCCGAAGCAGATGGGAGTCATTACCGAAAGGCAGACGTGCTCAATTTACCGCTCTGCACCGCCAGATCTCCGTCCGTCTCCTAAAAGTCCTCCTACCATTCATCTTAAGTAGACCCCCTGCCAGAATCTGGGTCATGTTGACATTTGTATCGTCATTCGGAATAAACAAGAACTGTAAATTACCCTTGGAATAAATCAGTTTAAACTTAATTCTTCGTTCATGAAGCTTATTGCATCAGATGCTCGTCTCGTCTGGGTTATATCATCGTTGAAGCTCCTGTCCTCCAGCGTCGAGACTGAGCTCAAAGCGCTGTCTGCGTTCTATAAATAAAATTCCCTCTGGACTTTAAAGGTTTTCTAGTTCCTTATTTTTAAAGAGTGAAGAAAATAAGTGTCTAAAGAAGACATTTGTTTAATGCAATAATTTCCCTGGAAGTTTTTGACTACATTTCACTTCACGTGTTCTTTATTTCCCTGCTGGTCCTCCTTCATTATTCTGTCCATGGGTATGTGATGGCATGGTGCAGGCTTTGTATTTACTTACTGTCAAAACAATGAGTGTAATCCTGCCTGAATGAGATCGTGCCACGCCACCTTCTTTTACATTTCCACTGCGAAAAGAATTAGTCCCATGTCTCATCTGCATCTCAACAGGAGAGCTTCTCAGACCCCGTACCCCCCCAAATACCCCCACCCCTGCCCACGAAACTGGCACTGGCCCCTGGGCGGTTTGGGCACCACCACTGCCCCATTATCTGTCTCCATCCTAATCAGGAGGCTTCAGCTGGCTGATTCTCCACACCGTTCACACATCTAACTGTGGCTCTGATCCTTTCTGACACTTGTTCCTTGACCTCAAAAAGGAAGAAATCAACATTCTCTTAACGCTTTCTTTTGAACTTTTCATTTGTAGAAATTGTTATTGCTGTTTTTTTTAAAGGTTTGGATCATTTGTGTTGCACTGAAACATAATCAGTGTGAATGCCTACAGCATTCACACTATTGAGATCATTTTTTCTTCCGTACATTTTTTGACCCCTTTCTCATTCCACAATTTTTATGCCATTTCAACAATTCATATATCAAAAATGTTCAGCTCATTCAGGACATTCCGCCAATGACTTTTGGTATTTCTGCTATTTATACTTTTTTAGCTATTTTACTTTTTTAGCCACTTTTTTGCCATTGGAAATGAACGGAGCTATTTTCAACATCCTTAAAATCCTTCAAAATGTTTCTAAATCTTTACAGAAGCTTACACAATTTGTGATGGTTTTGCTCTTATTAAATTCCTTGTGACAATTTTAGCTACTTTTTAGCTTTTTTTCTAGTATTTTAACTGTCTGTCCTTTTCTGTTATTCTTCTGCTAATTTTTACTTTTTTGTGCTTCTTTCTGCTATTTTGAGTTATTTATGCTTCTTTAGCTTTTAACTTTTTTATGCTAATTCAGCTATATTTTTGGTCCTTTTTACTGATTTTTCTGCTTTTTTTTTGCTCCTTTCATATTTCCAAGTTTAACTTACAATAATACTTTTGCTATCAAACATTTTCAGCTCAATTTCAGCAGCTTTCAGCTAAAGTTTTCAGCAACAGGCATTCACACTAGCATTTTCGTAGGAAATGCAATTCTCTAGTAAAGCTTGTATGCACATGAAGTTGACCTTTTAATAATTTCAGCTACTTTACTTTTAAATGCTGTTTAGTATATAGAGTGCCTTTTTTCATTTTTCAGGAACTCAATCATTTTAGCTTTATTTTATTGGGTTAAATTAGGCTAAATTATTATTGGGTTAAATTATTACCAGGTTTAAAGCTTAAAAATAAAGCCTGATCCCATGAGTCCTACATTTTTTTAGAGGTGGGGCAGAGTTTGATCCTGCTTCTTTTAAAAGCAAGAATCTCTGCAAGTTTAGTTTAAGTTGAATCTGAGTGATTCCTTCCTTCCGTGTTTTTTCTTGCACCATATATCAAAATTGTCAGTGTCTCATGTCAAAACAGGGTTTAAGACATAGTAGCTTTATAATTAAGATAATTAAGTCTAGTTAAAAGAAGTCTTAAGAGTTTGTAGTATGTGGGCTCAGTAGTTCTAGTACACTTTGTTGTTTTCTTCCTGAATGCCTCTACCCAACCACACTGTAGGTTTTTTTCTGCCCTTTTACATTTTTAACATACACTTATTGTGTGCTTGAAAGACAGAGAGGCTGAACGCTCAGCATCACTTACTCTTGACCAAAATGACTTCACAATCAGCAGAACTGTGTCTGCTGCAGACCTTTCTATGGTATTTTTTATGATTAATCTGAGCTAAATAGACACATTTTCTGACAGCTTGGTGTTTAACCTGGTCTTTGTCTTACAGAAGCGGCGTTGCACAGCCTCCTGGGAGCTCTGACCAATGAGGCTTACAGCGACCCAACTCAGCACCTGGAGCGGGAGCAGGCGCTGGCCAAGCAGTTTGCAGAGATCCTGCACTTTACTCTGCGCTTTGATGAGCTTAAAGTACGTCTCGCTCTCTCTAACAAATCCTCATGTGTAACGCTTTCCTTTTTAACACTCACTGTAAACTCTGCTCTGCTTTACTGGAACCGTTAGCCCCCAACAATCTCCTGATGGCCTTGGATTGATTTTTTACTCTGCACTGGTTTGTGCTGCCATCAATAAGCATGTGATAAGTGTGTAATTAGAAAATTGAGTCTGTTTATAAGACACTGGATGTCAGTGATTGGTTCATTATGTTAATATTAATGAACAAGGTCTGTAAAGTGTTTAAATCCTGAGTCCATGAACATAAAAGCACAAAACTTAAGCTTAATATCTGTAATTTTAACTAGCTTATAGCAATTTTTGTGTTTGCTAATGTCAGTTACCTGTGGTGGTTGACATGAATTGTGTTGACTTTATAAGTTAATTAAAGCAGATGTCCAACTAATTACTTCTAAGAGTTTGATTAAAATCTTTTCAGTGGTTCATGAGGCTAATACAAGCTAAAACATGATTGCCCTTTCACCTTGGTGGCGAGTGATTAATAAATCAAGGGGGAAGTAATAAAAAGAACTGTAATCTGTCTTGAAATCAAACTCAAACTGCTAACAAAATGTCGTTGAAAGTCTCACAATCAACCCTGGATGTCACTCAAATGGTCATTGTAAGAAAAAAATAAAGGCTGAACTCATTCTGTCTTCGCTCTGAGACACAAACATTAAAAAAAAAAAGGAAACACTCCCCGATTCCCTGAGGGCATTTGCTGCGACACTCCAATTAGTACCCTCTACCCATCCTGGCAAGATAAAACATGAAGGTAGGGGGTGTAAGGTGGCATGCCAGGCCTATTCATCAATCTTTCACACCCATGCATGGGCTTCTGACCTAGTTAGTGTCTGTGTGGCGTGCAGCCACCTCCCTGGTGAAGCAGGCCGTCTCTGCTGGTGGACACAGTGGACAAAGACAGATACCAGTCCATTGTAGTGGGATTACAGCATGGGCTGTGACAGGCTCATATAGGAATGAGGATAATTAGCCACATAATGAGCTCTCACTGGTGGCACTGCGTTATTTCTTCTTTTTTTTTAAAGAAGCTCTCTTATTGGCCAGCTTCCTTTTGTAAAAAATTAGATGGGATCGACAGAAGTCATGTCAGAGACATTCAGTTGCTTTTTTTATTTAAAGCTTTTAGTATAAAAATAAAAGATAAAACTACATTAAACCTTTTGTTGTTGCCTGTTTTTAACGAGACTCAGTGTTACCCCTGCTGTCAGAATAAATGAAGTTGATCATCTTCGAATGGAGAGAAAAAAGACAAATATTTTCTGACAGGAGGAGAGAAGATGTGGGTTTAAGTGGTTGAATCAATGTCAGAGCATTTAAACTCAGTTCAGCACATAAAACTGTAATTGTCTCACCGTTCTTTTCACGTCTTTCCTGCCCAAAGCTACATTTCTGCCGAGCTGGCAAAATCGTTCTGTCATGACAGCAGTGTGTGTGATCCTCTACGTCCTACCGCAGGGCGTGCCACCTACAGACAACTGTTTCCTAAATTATTTATTTACTTCTTTTTTTCCCCCTTTTCCCAGATGACAAATCCAGCCATTCAGAATGACTTCAGCTACTACAGGAGAACGCTGAGTCGAATGCGGCTCAATAATGTACCGGTGAGAACATTCATGTCTTGCCTTTTTTTAAGTTTGCAGTTAAAGATGTATGTGAAGTGAAAAGGATCGAATTCTTTATCTTTCAGAGTTTTGGTTTTACAGTTTGTGCACGTTTTGACACTGAACAGCACACAGAGAGCATTAGATAACAAGTTAGAGAACTCAGAACTCATATGATGTTAGTGTGACTTTAAAACAACAACAAGCCAGAGAGTTAATTTCATATAAGGCTTATTTTAAGGCTTTTAAGGCAATTTTTAATTTGTTAAAATGATGTTTTCTTATATGTTTTTATTGTTTTCAAATATAGTAAAAGATTTCAGTGTACATTAGATAACCTAAAATGAGTCTAAGCAATACATTTCCATAAATTAAAGTAACATCTTCATCCCTGTTGTTAATCCCTTTTATTACTGTAAACAGTTTGCCATAGCAGCAAAAACTCCAGTGTAATTCACCAAATAATGTGGAGTTTCAAGAATTTGCTGCTCTACAAGCTGACTTCCTGTCACCTCTTACAGAGACTTTATGTGGGCTAAGCTGCTATTAATGGACCTCTCTTACACAGACGTTGAAAATATCTGCTTTAGAACCGTCTGTGTCCCATTTCTGTCTGTTTGTCTCAGCAATGTGTTACGTCCAGGTGCACGTTCAGTCTATTTGTGAGTGGTTTCTGACATCGGAGGAAGAAAAGATTTTCTGATTTGCCTCGCTTGTGGCTCCAACGTGTCAAGTTTATTTATAAAATGTGTTTAAATTGAGAGTAGCGTGCGTTTCAAAATGACGACACAATAGAACGGCTTTGAAAGCAAATAGAAAAAATAATAAAAACACTAATAATCTGTTTCTCAAAGTTTGAACGTGTGTCCGGTATAACAAACAAACAGTTCATGTGATTTTACAAAACGATGAACTCAGAGAGACACAGAAGAGGTTTAATCTGCTGCATGATTTTATGACTTCAGTGTGAGCCTGGATTAAATTAGGCATAAAACAGCTAAGAGAAAGTATCCTCAGAGTCTTTGTCTTGCAGGTGGTGCACTTTATAATCCAAAGAGATGTTAAACCAAAGGGGCTATTAAAAAGATAGCAGCTCACTAAAAGGGTGTTCCCTGTATTTAATATAAACGATAGCTCTTAAAATGTAAATTTAAAAAGCTGTTCTGTCTCTTGTATCATTAATGCTGCACTTCAGATGATCTTTGCTCAGCTGCTTCCAGCTATTCGATGCAGGCAGTGGTAAAACGTAATGAATGGAGACCGCTCTGTGTTCGGACCCGTTTCACACTGGTTCTTTTGATTAGTTCCATCCAGAATACACCATTAGGAACATGGGACTCAGACAGGTTTTTTTTTGTTAGGACTCGGAGATGCTCAGACTGTCTCTCTCTTCACAGCTCTGTTTAGTCACCGCTCGGAGAACTGAATCATTCAGACGTCTGAGATGAAACACATCTGTCCCTCTCAGACAGTCTTTGAGCTCATCTGTCACCGTTCGTTAAGACTTGAATCGCTTCGAAAGTTTGTGGCGATTTATCTGGATCTCGTCAGGGCTCTTTTGACGGCAGGAAATGTTCTTGTTGTTTTAAATATGTAGACAAATTTAGAACAGGCTGTTCGAAAGACGCCTCTGTTATCTGCCAGGTGTGTGTGTGTGTGTGTGTGTGTGTGTGTGTGTGTGTGTGTGTGTGTGTGTGTGTGTGTTTTAAAGTGTGTCTGAAAGTGGAAAGCAGTAGAAAGATGCATTAGTCAGGTGGGAATCTGGGGGGAGCAGGACGTCTCGGTCATACAGTTCATATCAGTGTTTTCCTGTCATCGTTTGCTTTGATGAGAAAACTATTTATAGACACAAACACTGCAGCTGCTTGACTAATTTCAGATACTTTTTGTTTTCTGCCTCCTTTTTAATTCAAATATATCAAATCAAATTTTGCACCATGTTCACAACGTAGAGTGAGAAAAACACCAAATGACTTTTATAATCTTGCAGATCAGTCCTCTCTGCACATTTTGATTCAGCAGCAACGTTTTTGTTTTATTACTTTGACATTTTTCATTCAAATTTCACCTGATGGTGTCGTTTCTCCTGCTGAGCTGTTCTGATAACACCATCAGCTAAAGGTCTTCATATGAATTTTCTATTAAGGTCAGATGTCTGCAACAATGAACAAAACGTCAGCAGGTTAAACGGTTTAATGTTTCTGACTTTAAAAAGAAATTATGAACACTATAAATACATGTGTGTGTATATTTATTTTTTCTGATTTCCAGGCAGAGGGTGAGAATGAAGTCAACAACGAGCTGGCTAATCGGATATCTCTGTTCTACGCCGACGCCACGCCCATGCTGAAGACGTTAAGCGACGGCACAACGAAGTTTGTATCAGAGGTGAGAATTCAGCATCTCACAGCAACACTGGCTTTCAAAAGGTTTTAGCAATAAAGTGAGTAAAATTTGATTTTTTTAGTTGAATGAATCACATTTATTTTGGCCAGTTGACGATAAAAGCTTTTAATTGCTTTAAAACTAAAGTTAAAATAATTTATTTAATTGAAGCAAAGACATGAAGAAGTCTGCAAATGATTTTGACAGTTTTCTAGCAAAGTAAATCAAAGCTGACTTTTTAATAAAATAGACACTCGATGATTTGAAAGGCACTGGTGCAAAGCTTCATCTGTTTTATACTTATTTTTAATAAATCATCAGATGAGTCATTAGTAATTTGACAAATTTAGCATTTTAAGTTTGCAAATGAACATCCAAACAAGCCCTGATGCATTTTTAGAAATGTTTAGTGTGGACTGATGATCTTAATGGAACCTTGTAGCCATGAAGAGGACAAAAGAATGATGGGTGTCTTTAAAATAAATAATACTGACTGACTATAAAGTCAGAAAAGCTAAGAAGCTACCAATAAATTAAAAAGAAAAACTCTTTAGCACAGAATAATCTTATTTAAACTTTAATAGTGGACGGAAAGGTTTGTTCTGTTCCTACCTGTTCAATTAAACATAACTGAAAACTTTTGTACAGACTTCAAAAGGATGACCTATGAATCTTTTAATCTTTTAAAGAATAAATTTAATTTGTTAAAGGGGACATATTCTGTAAAATCCACGGTTTTAGCTGTTAAATACATTTTGTTGGGAACTTGGAGTCTCTAGGAGTGCAGAAAAATTAGTCTCTCCCAATGAGTCATAGATGCCTTTTAGTTTCTGTTTGGGTTATATTTTTCAATCCATTCAGTTTTCTCTATTTTCCATGATGGTTTCTGAACTATTACATCACAGTATTTGCAACAGAATGACTAAAAAGGTCTGGACAACTACAATTTTAACATCATCTTCGTTCTCCTCTGGCTCTGGGTCAGACTCTGGCTCCATGTAAGGCTGGATGGACAAGTTTTTCCTTGTTATCTTTTAATTCATTTGTAAATAAAATGTTTTTGTGCTGCTAAATGGTCATAAACCCCTCTATCAAGCTGAATTGGACCACTCTGGAAGCTGGAGGGGGGCGCGTGTGAGGCACTTAATTTGGATTTAAAGAGACAGCCTCAAAACATGTTGATCTGAGACACACCTCAGGTGAAAGAGGGGCTTGTGGAGTTACAATAAGGAGGAATTCAGAACAAAACATTGCAGTTCCACTTCTATAGACCTCAACTGAATGATTTAAATATAAAAAAGAAGGATTTAAAAGCAGGATATGTGTCCTTTTAAGCAAAAGCTGGAACTAAAGTGTTCACAAGCTGCTGTTTCCTAAACTTTTGCTTCAAGCCCAACACACAAACATATAATTTAGGTTTTGACAGTTCTTTTGTGCTACACTTTGTGATAATCTGAAGCTTCTGTTTCTCCTCACAGAACAAGAACCTTCCCATCGAGAACACAACAGATTGTTTAAGCACAATGGCGAGTGTGTGTAAAGTCATGTTGGAAACGCAGTAAGTGCCCTCCCTACATCCGTTCTACATCTTGTTTCTGGCTTTTTGTCTGTCTGAACTCCTCCTCTTCACTCCTGTCAGGGATTATCGCAGCCGTTTCACCAGCGAGGAGACGGTGCCTTTCTGCCTCAGGGTGATGGTCGGTGTCATCATCCTGTACGACCACGTCCATCCGGTCGGAGCGTTTGCCAAGTCGTCCAAAATCGACGTGAGTAAATCCTCTCTGCTGTCCTGCTCACAGTAATTTCCTCTGGTAACAGTCTGCTTCTGATCCACAGATGAAAGGCTGCATCAAAGTCCTCAAAGATGAGCCACAAAACAACGTAGAAGGCCTTCTGAACGCTCTCAGGTGAGCTCACTGTAAAACGAGCCAACATCTTGTGGGAATAATAGCCTCCAGCTAACACCCTTTTTAACAGAAAGTAGTCCCCTGCTCGTGTTGATCTTTGTGCTTGTTTACCAGCAGCTGACAAACAGTTTGTGTTTTAGCTTCCTCCCCTTCAGCAAACTGACTCACTGTAAGCTGCGTGTCGAAGACTTTACAGAAAAGGCAGATTAAATCCAACATTTTGTCCCCCAGTCTTAATAGGATCACCACGCCCGTCCTCTGTCAAACAGACGAGGGTCATTGTCTGAGCCAGCCATCATCTCTGAAACCAGCCAACAGCACTTCCTGTCCGCAAAACATTTTTTATACAGATTTTACATCAGTGCTCACAGCTCTGAAGCGACAGGGAAAGACAAAAAAAAAGAGCCATGCTGGAATTGAAAATAAAGCAGAAAAATGTGTTTGAGGCTAAAACTAGACAGATATTTAAATTTGATTCGTTAAATTTCAGCCACAATGAAAATATCTGGTACATGAATTCTGTTTTGGCTCAACATTTGCTCATAAAACCATGTTGCTGTATTTTAAAATGTCAAATCAAATGGTTCAGTGCTTTTATTGCTTTAACCCCTGTGTAAAAACACCAAAATAAACTTTCTATCCTGATAGTCCACTGCACAAACTACTTAAATGTGTTTAGTCATTTTTGGTAAAACTTAAGAGTGAATAGACTTGAAATGTTCAAAAAGCCATGCCCATTCCTAATAAATATGTACTGTATTTATGTTGTGAAGTTATTAAAAATATCCACAAAGACATTTTTTTATTTTAAATGTGTTGAAATATAGTTTTTGTTTTCCTCTGGCTCGCAGGTACACAACCAAACATCTGAACGACGAATCAACCAACAAGACTATCAAGAGCATGCTGCAGAAGGACTAGGCTGCAACCAGCTCGGTGCGGTGAAACACCACTAGAATGTTTGTTCATTTTGTTTTGTTGCGGTTATTTGTTTTGTAGAGGAAATAAAAACAAAAAACGCTCACCTCCGCCCACTTTTCTAATGCAAAATGCTACTGCCATTATGACGTCTTTCTCTGTGCCAAACAGATGACGCTGAGTTCTGATGCTGTTTATTAAAGGCCTCACCAAGATGGCCACTAATGAAAGCTTTGTGGATCCTCCGGTGTTTTGAGATGTTGCGTTTTTCCCTGTTTAAGGGACGAGAGAGCTTTGACTTGAAATTTCAGATAGAGAGAGAGAGAGACTTATATAGAAAAGTATATATTATTTTTGTTTGATTGGTTATTTAATTACATCTTCTGCATGATGAAAAATGTATTTTTCTTCTATTTAAAAAGAAAACCAGTTTGATTTGTTTGCTCTGCTGTGTATTATCAGATGTGTTATTGAAATGGTACTTGTCAACATGAAATTTAAGAGTACTGTTTTTATATTTTTTATAAGTTTTAATTTGTGCATATGTACTTGTTGTGTTGTATTTTTCAGTTGCAAACTTTAAACTGTGATGTTGGCAGAATCAAAGTGAAATCTGGAGTCTGTACTGCAAAGAGACAATATGATACAGCTGGAGACATTAAAAGGAGAACTCTTGTTTTCTATAAAATCTTGATTTTATTTCTCATTTCTAGTCGAGGAATTGTTTTGATAAGATAAAAACTTTATTGATCCCACAGTGGGGAAATTTGCACATTACTGCAGCTCAATACAGGATAGGGTGAGATAAAATAAAGAGAAATAAAAGGAAAGAGGAAAAACACTATACACATAATATATAACAATGCAAGTGTCAAGATTCTCATGTTTGACCACAAAACCTGCAGTGAAGGAAAACATTTCAGATCTGTTGACTTGATAAAAGGAACATGAGCCGTTGCTTCTCAGAAATGAGACCAGCGCTCTCAGGGAGGGGGGTCTGTTTTATAAATCAACAGAAGTTAGCTTAGCGTAAAGATTGTAAACATTAGGGCACATTCTGGTGTTACGCAACCACTTTGTTTTCCATTAGGAATGATTCTTTTTCTCAAGTATTGAGTAGTCAGTATCTTACCTGTGTTGGACAGTAGTAGGAGGGACCTCAAGAGAATCAATGAGAAGTATTTATGGAGAAAACTGGGCTGATGGCTCTTCGACTAGTTCAGATTTCTTCAATTTACATTTTGCATTTACATTTTTGTATGTATATTTTTTTCATCTGAAGAAAATTAGGATTACCGCCTGCTCTGAATCTTCAGAGTGACTAAAACTAAAAGGAAGTGTCTTATTACTATTTTCTCAACAAAATATCAGTGGATTTACAACTCTTGGCAAATCCACTCGAACCAGCCCACGCAGTGTAGTTATGTAAAGAAGGTTGGGATTTACATCAATAACTGCCTCATGTTATTGAGTGCAGAAAATAATTTAGTGCTGACTCGAACTGTGAGGAGCTGTTTTAAATGCTGCAAACTCACTCTTAATTTGTCTCAGATTTGAGAATTCCTCTACGTTTCTCCGAATCGAGATTGCCTTAATCGCTGTCTACTGCAGGTAAGATACTGACGACTGTTCCACAGAGACCTACTTTAAAAAATGTATCCCAGTAAGTTCACTAACAGCTTAAATTACACCATTTACAGATTGTCTACAGCTTTAAGACACTCCTAAAATAATCTAATATACTTTGACATTACCACAGCTGTCCAAGAAAAAGTTTTATTATACAGTTATACAGATATTTCTATTTATTAAACAAACTGAAGTTATTTTAATAAATATAAAGTCAATAGAAATCAAGGATGGTTAAATGATTGCACTCATTTTGTGTTAAAAAAACAGTTTTGCACAATAATTACAAATAATTTGTTTTCTAAAACTAGAAAAGATAAACGATAAAAAAGCACCTAAACCCATAAACATCAAATCTATTCATTGCCCTCAGTATGAATGTATTCTTCTCAGGTATATTTGGCATATTTTCAGCAGACCCTGGCTAATTGTTCCATATCTGTAAGAAAACTCAACATCTGTGTTTGGTACTTATTAAAACACTATTCAGGTATCTTGTGTGTTGTTCCCAAAAACTACTAAAACTGTTTGTTTTCTTTTGTGAAATTATTGTTTAATGTAAAGGACTCACTTGATGTCCTTTTTCATTTCATTTCTTGTTGCTTTTTTTTTAAGCTTCCATTTGATTTTAAAGTCATTAGAGGCTCATTAAGAAACGTAATTGCAGGATGTCAGGGACAAGTGCTCTTTTCATCTCTTTTTTTCATCAGAAACGAGATGATGGAAAAAAGGGTTTTCTCCTGTCTCACAGGAGAAGCAGTGTCCTCTCCGCTGTGAGCTTTAGAGATAAAACGAGGCCGTTTCTGTGTGGTCACTGCGGCATCGTCAGCGAGGTCAGAGAGGCAGCAGAGTGTGGTTGGGTGTGTCCTCTGCACCATCTCTGCACTAACAGACATGGGAGAGCGAGGAGACAGAGGGAGGGATGTGAATTAGTTTTGGGTGTGGTTTAAAAAAAAAAAGAAGGGGAAAAAAAAAGCCATGCATCTTTTATATAGATGAGTGCAGCTCATTGTAATTGTTTGGCATGCAGCGCTCCCAGAAGCGCCGCCTGTCCCTCGCTGGGACCTGACTTGCATCAGTGACCTTGTTCTGCACCGGCGGATGTCCCAGTATGACCCTCGCTGCAGAAGCTCTCAGCTGCAGCAGCGGCTGCAGGCAGAGATGGCTGCTCTGCTTTTCAGTTGAATGAGCCTTCTCAGATGGAGGAGGAGAGCTGATATAACTTTAACCTTACCTTTAAGATTCAGCAAACCAGAAAATGATCACAACAGAATGCAGGAATCACTGCAACAAAATAATAGAGCATTAATAAGCAGGAACTTTACATACAGTGATTGTTATATGATGTATGATGTATGCAAATGTCCTGCTTATAAAGCTGCTACTCCTCAGACTGAAGAAGATGAAACGTTTCATCAAAAAAGAACCAACTTTGTTAGATTTTTCTACCTGGATTATTTAGAATGCATCAGGCCAAATGAAGAGCATAATATCCCCTTTCTTGGTTATTCTGTGAATCCAAAAGATGGAGTTTCATCTTTCTGATTTAATTATTAGACATGCAAGGGAAAGAGTAGGAAAAAATAAACGGCAAAGATATTTGTGCACATTACAGAGAACCTAAATAGTTATTGAACAAGATTTAGCCTATAGAAAATATAATACAAAGGATAAAGTCTGGTGGATTAGCACTTCAGATGTGGAAGACGATGTTCGCCCTGCTATTTACACAAAGGATCTGCTGCTGGTTGTAATAGTCTCAGTATAAATAACTTTTTGATGCAAAAGTGACGCTGTGTAAAACTTCAAATCAGGTTTTCATGAACCTCTTGTTTTAGTAAGTAAGTAAAAGTATTTATTTAGCACCTTTCACAGCCCAGAAACCACAAAGTGCTTTAAAAACAGTAGATAAAACAATAGATAAAACAGCATACATGTGATTAAAAAAATAATTTCTTTTAGATAAATGAATTCTGCTCCAATGTAGCCCAACTCTGATTAGAAACATTTATCTAATTCATCAAATTAATTTGTCTGCTGCAGGTAAGACACTGACCTCTGATCGCTACTCTACAGAACCCAACATTGAAGCATTGTCTTTTTTTGCCTTTCACACTGAAGCTAAAGATCAAGGAACAAATGATGATTTTTACAATAAACCATTAGTTATAAAAGAGCTTAAAAATAAAAATTAAGCTTGCTTCTTGCTAAAATCTGCAGAAATCAACACAACACCTTTTGAGTTTTAATGCTAGGGTCTTAGCAACTAAACAAACAAAATTGGTTTTGAGAAAAGTCTGGGCTAAAAAATGACACATACATACATACATAGTTTAAAAGTTGATGTCAGCTTGACCCACATAGATTGACTTCTTGAAGACCCGACGCAGCTCATCAACGTGATTCTGCCCAATGATTCTAAATGTAAAACACAACATCACAATTCAATTTAGTTTATTTATATAACACCAAGTCACAAGGAATGTCACCTCAGGTCAGATCAATTTAAAGAAGCCGGCAGATTGAGCTGAATCTTCGCTTCATCACGGTCACACCTTGAATGCTGTGTTTTCAGTTTTTCTGTGAATGATGTGCCGTCGTGTTTACAGCTTTGCAGCATGTGAGCAACTGTTTTGGTGTGAAAGTTTGTCCTTTTGACAAGATAATTTGAGGTTTTGTGTATATCGTTTGAAAAAAAAAATTGTTTTGGCAAAACAGAGGAAGGTTACGTGAAAAGTGTTAACTTTTAGCAATAGTAAAAAACTGTAAGACTTGTCAACACTTGGCTGCAACACCTCGCAGAAAATACGTCCTGCGCTTTAATGCGACGACACCTATAGCTGCTGCGAAAGTGAAGATGCATTAAAGCTAACATTGTGTTCTTGCAGAACATTTTGTTTATCCAGTCCTCTAAAGCCATGTTCAGTTATTATTCTTCACATTTAGACTAATATGTGCCACAGAGAACAACTGTCAGTTATTTCCAAGTAAAGACTTTCTTCTTTTATTCCAGTGAAAACCCCCCCACAGCAGCCTGAGAACTGTGTTCTGTCCATAAACCACAAGACCCCCAACACATTGCTCATCTGTCTCTTGGGTGAGACAAGTTCACTTTTCTGAGAAAGACAACGGCTATCCACTGAGACCACCCCGCCACCCTGCCAACCACCCCCCCCTTCCACACAAACACACTGCCACAGATGCACAGATCCCACTTCCTCCTGCACGTTGCTTTAATCGGAGGGGGAGTCTTAGTTAATCAGTCGTGTCAAAACATCAACGGTTCATTGAGGATCGTGTTTCATGCCAGAGAAACTGAACCCGGGGTGCTGTAATCTCGGTCCGTTGAGCAGAGAGGAATAGTTGCTTGGGCAAAGCTTCAGTGCTTTACCAGGAACTAAAAGTCAGTGAAAGTATTGCCACACTTTAGCGAGAGTGCTCCACACAAGTTCCTCTAACTCCCCGTCAGAGGAGTGTTTCAACAAGAGACGTGTCACGCAGTGAACTGATGCTGACGCGGTTTTTAAAGATCACAGGTTTTAAATAAGAATATACTTTCCATTTTTTTAAATTTGAACATTTAATTTAATGTTGGAGCGACCTCAGTTAACGCTGGCAGGACTGACGAGCTAATGGCTAGTCTGAGCGGGGACAAAAATGAAGTCGATCGCTCAAATTTAAAAGATTTAAAAGCAGTTTACAAAAAATCCTTTTCATAGACACGGCTATAAATCTCACACGACATGACCTGAGGCTGCACCAGAGTGCTACAGCTAACTGCTGCTGCTATTAAACACTTGAAAACTTATTAGCAATGCAAATTTGACAGCTGTTATCTGTATTTGTTCAGCTAGAATTTTTTTTTTTTCATTTTCCAAAACTGAGATCTTTCAAAGAGCTATCTACAGCAGGTAAGATATTTATTGCTCAGAACCTTTGTTTTTAAAAATTTGAACTTGCCCTTTAACTTTAACTGATCAATGATAAGCTGGCTCCCTCGTGTCCTGCAAAAAACATGATAGTTTTTGTTTTGATAAAAATAAATCCAAATAGTTTCTGACTCAAAGCAAAGATCAGTCACGTTTGAGTGTTAATCCCAGGATGTGGTACACACACATACAGTAATTGTCATGGCCACATTTCCTTCCAGTTGCAGTTTTTAAAACATCCTGCCTCACGCTAGTTCCTCAGACGGACGTCCTGCAGAGAGCCGACCGTTTTCTGTCTCAGCCTGAGCCGTAAATCGTGGCTCATGAATCACAAGAGTCCTGATGACTGAGCAGCTGTGGTCACCACTTTTACCACTGAGGTTGTTCCCAGCCATCCTGTCACTGAGTAACATCTCACAGGGCCGAGAGGTCGGGCTGCGCGTCAGGAGAGATGAGTTTATCAATCAAACTCTGAAAAGAAAGAACATTTTCATATTAGCTTAACTTAAAGAGCGAGGAACAGAGAGAAACCATCAGTAGCTATATCCAACTAATCAAATCTTAACGACTAATTGTTTGAAATATTTCAAAAGAGTTGCGTAACAAATACAGACCGATACAAGGGTTTCAGTTTAGCAAAGAAACTTCTTATCCACTCCTGAGTTACACTGTGCTGTAGTAAAAAAACTAAGTGACAGAAAATGACTGGTAAAAATGAATTTCACTGATAAGAAAAGGACTTAAGTAAAAGTCATAAAACTGCTCACAATAATAGAAAAATCAAAAGTATTTTTACACACACTCTAAGAAATAAAGTGTTGAATTTACTTAACTAAACTGGTTCTAATAAACCAAATTGAATAACCTGATTTACATTTGTTCAAATTGGTGTAGTGGAACCAGTTGTCATAACTTTGTGAAGTTTTTAGAGTGCTTAAACTACTCCTTTCATGATGAGTTCCAGTCTTACTTGAATTTGGTGTTACGTTTTAAAATAAAATAATATTTTTTATGTTTTGAATGTAAAGCAATAAAAGCAAAAGTTATAATAAAATAACGTAACGTTACAGATCCCTAAAAAATTACTGTGACAAAGTAAGTGTATTTTGTTACTGTACACCTCTGCTATTATAAGATAAAAAAGATCATAATCTGTTTATAATCAGTGGTTCCCAAAGTTGGGGTCGGGACCCACAGTGTGGTCCTGAAACATAAAGGTGGGGTCCTAAAAATAATTTTTGAATTAATTACACTAAAAACTGACAACCAACATTTTTTTTGCCTTTGTTGTTACAAAATAATAAGATTAGTGTACTTAAAACTGACAAAAATTGCCTCATAGATATAGTTACTATGCTCTTGTTTATTTGATGTGAAAACATTGTTTATCATCCAGTAACAGCTGGGGGCACAGGTCTCTGCTGCTGGTATTTTGTGGGTCAAAAGCTGAAAAGTTTGGGAACTACTGATCTACATAATTTAACTTTACAACATCACGTCACATTACGTTGAGGCAGATGACCGCCTGTCCTAAGCCTGGTTCTGCTGGAGGTTTCCTCCTGTTTACAGGGAGTTTTTCCTCTCTGCTGTTTGCTCAGAATGGGAGACTTTATGAAGTGATTCAACACAATCTGCTGACTTCTTCTTTAGATTGTTCTCTTTTTTCATGTAGTGCCTTGAGAAAACGTATGTTGTGACTTAGCGCTATATAAATAAACTGAATTGAATTGAATTGAACATCCAGTGTTACATTTAACAACCAGGGGGAAAAAAGACAATAAAAAGCACAAAACTCCTGGATCAACTCTATAAAAGTTGTTTTTCTGCTTTAGACTAAACTAACGTTGTCTGTTTCAGTCCCACACACTGTTTGTTTTGGTTTGCAGGGAGTGTTGCATTTCACCTCACACTGTCTCAGTCTTGTCCAACATGTGGACATTTCAACCCTGGTAACTGTAAAGAACAAACATATTGTCAAACTAAATATCACTGATAATCCCCTTTAATCTGGACTTGTCGTTTTTTTTGTTATAAGACACCTGAGCTGTTTTTTTTTAAATTTTTTTATTTTAGCTTTGCAGAGGAGGGGTGTGTCTGCCGGTGCAGTGTGCTGCTGACTTCAGCTGCAGAAGCTCCAGCTGCTTCTGAGCGTTCACATTACTGTAATCAAGCCTTTCTGGCTCCGTTCAGCAGGGTAATCTTACACTACTAGAAAGGCAGCAACAAAACAGCTTCAAAAAAAGACTCACGGTGGAGAAAACGTTGGCTTTGGGAGTTGAACCTTGTTTGCAGCAATGTTTCAGCTTTAATGTGTTTTAAAGTTGCACATAACCTGGCAGATGTCAGGATGAGTTCTTCTTGTCTATGAAGCACCAGTTTGACACTTATCTTAATTTTTTGTGGTTTTATTTGTTTAAATTGTTCAAACTCTAATATATTATTAGTGGCTGATGCATATTTGTTGCAGTGCGGCGCCATCAGCAGAGGCACTTTCATCACTGACCCCCTTATACTCTGCAGGGTGTGTCACTTAAGAAATCAATGGACACAAGCAACTGGAGCTGCTGTCTCCTCTGCAAAAACCTCCATCTCATATTTTCAATCCACACTCTGGGTGTACAGGAAACAAAAAACTAATCATGTCTTTTTTTCCCTGTCCTGCTGTAATAAATATTAAGGCATTGAAAGTTTCCAATATGAAGTCGTGGCTGTGCTCACACCCACTGCGTAACATGCAGCGCCTGTCTGTGGCTGTGAGCCTGCAGGTGGTGCAGTAGCATCAGCTTTGGCTGCAGCTCAGTCTGTCAGCCTCTGTGTGACAGAGAGAGAGAGAGAGGAGCTGCTGACTGGAACATATTCCCTCTGCTCTGCGCTGCAGAAGGGAAAACACTGATTCAGCTCTTATGGGAGAACTCGTCTCTGGGGTTGGTGAGGTTGGGATAACACCGTCGCTGCTAAAGACTCCCATCCCTGCCATCTGCATCCATCACCAGGAGCACATGTGCAGATTCTTAATGGGTATTGATTTGCTGGTAAATGTGGCTGAACGTATTCACAGTTGCCTTCTGGTTTCTTCTTTCCGTTTAACGTCTGTTAAAGGAAGAACGGGTTCGTGTTTTTACTTGACAAACGTGTCAAAGCCATAAGTTTGTCCTGACAGGTTGGAGCTTCGAGGGGATCAGAGCTGACAGAGAGGTCCGTTTCTGGTTGGACGACCTTCTCTGGTCTTACACCTTCACATGCCGAAGCAGATCACACCCCTTCTTTTCCCTCTCCTTCCTCTTTTACAACCCCCCCCCCCCCACACACACACACACTCCACAACCCCCCATTAGCCCCTCATCTTCTGCTCCTGCATGAATTATTCAGAGGGCCTCCTTCATCGGTGCTACCGACATGCCACAGCATGTTTTATTCACACTTTAGTCAGACGGATCTCCTCTCGTCTGCGCCTCATCCTCCACCGGCCTCAAAGGCATCGGAGTCAGATCTCCTCGCAGGGTTCTCCTTGACCTGCACCCCCCGTATGAAAGGAGACCCCCGGTTTCTAACGGGCTTGAAGTCAATATTTGCCTTTATTTCCTGATGTCCCCTTCACACCCTGCTGAAAATAAAAGCTTTCTGATTTAGACTGTCCTTTTCTGCTCCATTAAACTGCTGTGATAAGTTCAAACCTCATTAACGGGGATCATTTTCTAACACGTCAAAAAGGCCTTTTTGCACCACAAGGCCCGGCCCGGCTACAGAATCAAGTTCTGCATGTTTGCATTATGGTCCAGTTCCCCCCCAATTTCTGGAACCCAGAGACCCGCGACCCAACTAGACGTCAGCTTCTGTTGCTCATTGATTGGTCCACTGACCGGTGGGTCACGTCACACAGATGAGAGTAACTTTCTGTGAATTGTTTATAGTGACTGTTTTGTTTCACATGAGTTACCCACACAACAACAAGCTAACATTAGCTACATTAGCTTACTGTTCTTTGTCGTCCTGCCCCCCTGGATGGTGCTTTCAGCCCTTTTCCTTCAGGTTTGGTGGAGTCCATTAATGTCATGTTGCAAATAAAATGAAACAAGATTACAATGCAAAAACACCTGTACTGAGATGTTGTATAAACAATTTAATCACAGTGATGTATTTTTAATTTGAAAGGATAGTTCAGATGTTAAAGCAATAGATGATATGGTATGATATGACTAGTTGGGTTGATTTCAGAATGAAATTTAGTCATTGAAAACTACTACAACACTAAAAACGTTGTAGTCCTGAAGTGAATAATTTATTATAAACTGCCTCAGATGTTTTTTAGTTATTGACACTGAAGACTGGATGTCCTTTATATAAAACCCCTGTTTGTAAAAATCCATTATATAATGTTAAAAGTTGAAACTTTTTGATGGTTGTGTTGACTTTTCTGAAATTGAGATTATTCTCAATTCTGTCATTTGCAGGTAAGATACTGACTGCTAAAAAGATCTAAATCAATGTTCAGATTTGTTCACTCAGTCTTAGCCTAACAGCTAATAATTTTTATGATTTAAACAGCTTTTATGTTTATTTTAAGTCATTAGTTGAAGGAGATGTGTGTCTTTATGTGAAGGAGAACCTGTAACAAATGTTTACCTGCACAGAAGCCCTGAAAGTGAGACGTTGTCCCAAACCAGCTGCTGAGCAGATCATATCCGCGCAGCCGTAAGTAACCACCTGTGTTTCTGTTTTCAAAACAACACGCTTCCCTTACTTTAACAGACGCTGTTGCCACATCAGAGTTCTTTACCTTTATCTTGCGCCACAATCACCTCCTCTCATTATCTGGCGGAACAATCCCAGGAGTGCATCTGATCACGCCCAGCAGACTCTCCACGACCACATCAGCAGGTATGACAGGACTTTGATGAGCTCTCTGTTATCCAGTTTCACGTCTGGGCTGAATGTTTTGTTCAGTGATGTAAAAATGTTTATTTGAGATGGACCGGAGTCTGTTTTCAGCTACAACATCTACTTTAACCTCCTAAACAACCAGCCGTTGGACCTGCAGCACAGCTGACACCCACCTCTGTTTGCACCAACAACAGTTTTCATTTAGTTCCTTCCTGAAACTGATCCATATCTCACGAGTGGTGCAGCATCCAGGGTGCAAAATATGGGATTCTTTGAACTTAAGTGTCAAAATTAGCTGCTGCCAAGCAAAGAGAATATTTTTATTATTATTTAGATTTGTTTAAAGCATGAAAATATACCTTTACTGTTGGATGTGATAAACTGTTCTACTCCCTCTGATTAATGATATATATATATATTTATAAATGGCTCCAGTTGTGACTTTATTTAAACTTGTTTATATAGACAGATTTTCTGACCCACATTCAGATATCATTGTGTTGTTTTGCAACAAGTACTTACGTCATATTCTCTATGCACAATACGTTAGTTGCTCCTGTAAACAAAATGATCTGAAGATGACACACGCTTGTTTATATGGATTAAAGGTTAACTCTGTTTTTTTAGTTTGGGCTGTTTTAGTTGACTGATGTTTGTTTTTGGTTCCATCTAATCATCAGATAGTGAAACTTATTCACAAGTAATAATATTTTCCTGCATTTGAGAGCATACATTCAAGTGTTTGAAATTTATTTGTCTGCAATGTAATTAAAACACATGCCTTTTACAAAAAAAAAAACATTTCTCGACTCAAACATGTTACGCTCCACACAACACCCTCGTTTAAAACCCTGCAAAGCGCTCATTTCTGTCTAACACGCCTCGTTTTATGGCTTGTGGAAGCTGCGATGGCCTTTAGACCCAACAAGGAGCCTCCTGGGATTCCCCGAGTCTGCTCCTGTCCAAGTTTAGTAAATATAGACTGAAAACAGATGTCACCACTCAAATAGCTATCAGGAGGAAGGACGGTGGGCCCGGCGGAGCGATAATGACCGACAGAGGTCACGTCTGAGGTGAGGGAGTAACTGAGCTCATCGCTGAGTGCTTGAAGCTTTCTGACTTATTGTTTTTGAGGCCCCTCTCAGGTCACTTATGGCCCGTCCCTGTGGTGTAAGAACCTCTTTGTAGGTGAAGCATCTTCAGGCGTGTGCGTTGCTGAAAAACGGAAGCCTCGTGGACGTGTAATGTTCACCTCAGCCGGAGTCAGATTTCAGACTTTTTCTTGTTAAGTCAAAACAAAGAAGAGCTGCTTTCATCGTGAGCGAAGTACCTCTGTCAGTCTTGTGAGGCTCACTTAAACAGCAAAGTGGAAATGAAAGCTTGATCATTCGAGTGCCGCCCAAATCTTCTGATGCCCAGCCATGAAGTATATCCTAGAGCTTTTAGCATTCCTGACTCTGAAAATAAGCCACACTCACTGCCTATATTTAGTCTGATCTGTCACTGTTTAAAGGGCACATATCCTGCAAAATCCACTTTTTTAGTTGTTAAATACATTTTGTTGTGTTCTTGGAGACTCTAAGAGTGCAGAAAAGTTTCATTTAGTCTCTAAAGGATATCTTTATATTCTCTGTGGTTCGTATTTTTCAACCCATTCAGTTTTCTCTATTTTCTACAATGTTTTCTGAACTATTATGTTAAATTATTTGGGACAGAACTGCCAAATAAGGTCTGGACTTACTAACTACAATTTGGTGGCCTTCATTCTCTTCTGACTCTGAGTCTGACTCTGGCTCCAACATGTAAGGCTGGATGGACAAGTTGTCCCTTGTTGACATCTTTTAATGAATTTGTAAATAAAACCCTTCTGCGCTGCTATTTAGTCATAAACCTCTCTATCAAACTATGGATCACTGTGGAAGCTGGAGGGGGGTGGGGTGTGAAGCCCCTTGTTTGGTTTTAAAGAGACAGCCTCAAAAGGAGTTGATCAAAGACACGCCTCAGAAAAGGTGTGAAAGAGGGGCTTGTGGAGTTACAAAAATTAGGAAGACTAAAGCATTGCAGTTCCACTTTATATAGACCCCAACTGAATGAATAAAATATAAAAAAATATATTTAAAAGGATGATATGTCTCCTTTAAAGGGATCTGATTACTCGCACATGTTGGCCTTAATATTATAATGTTATTTCTTTATTCTACAAAATATTTGTGGTTTGTAACTTATGAAAACACCAAGATTCAAGGCTAAAAAGCTATAATGTGTGACAATCAAAGTAATATTTTGTATTAGTTTCTATGTTCTGCACAATATAATGGTTAAAACAATCAAACATAATGTTCAGTAAACTAGCTCGGGCGCTAACACCATATCTCCATTTCTATTAACTCAGGAGCTAACACAAATGCTAACAAGCTAAAGTTGAGATTCTCCTTCCATAAAGCAGCTCTGTTGTCCTCCATCCCCATTTTCACTTTCTACATTCTCCTCTCCATCAACACATTCTACTGTCATTTAAAAGAGCCAATCGTTTGACACTCTGCAAAATTAGCGTTTAGGCTAGAGCTCGCACTGGAGGTCATTTACCCAGAATACTTTGGGACCTAAATAACACGGGGATGTTTGTGTGACAATACAGCTTTTAAATTGATGATCAGAGTTTTACAAACTTTGCATTTCAATACAAATTGAACACAATTTTAACCAAGATGATTTTAGGTGCTTTTAGGTATTTTTCAACCCACTGGTCCTTTTTTTGCAGATCCATGAAGTCCTCACAGCCAACAGTTTTCTTGTATTGAATAAATATTGTTGGACTGTTGAACTGAAAAGCTCAGCCTGTCTAATCTCAACACACTTGCTGTCACAGATAGTGTGACCGCTGGATGGCTGTTGAGTAACTGTAAGCCGTTCTCAGAAATCGATGCAGAACTGCTTGTTTATGATAACAGTTATTGTTTTATTAGATACTCTATGGATCGTCCTATCTGTTCCTGTCTGTTTTGACTGCAGCTGTCCATCTCAGCTTCTGTTTTTGCTTTCAGCTTATTTTTTATTATTAGTCCTGTATTTATTATTCACTCAGCTCACGAAACAGCTCTTTGCCTCCTCTTCCCTCGAAAGGCTTCCCTCATCAAGTAAAGCAAAGTCCCAGAGGTCCTGCTGCCAGTGGTCTCAGCTGTTCAGGCTCTGGAGAACATCAGGCTCTTTCAGCTGTCTGTTTCTGTCCTCATCCCACCCACCCTTCAGCTAAGCGAGTCAGTATAACCCCCTGCTAGGATTGACAGCATTTGTCAGTGTCATTCATTCAGCAGCTTTTTGATGTCTGACCTTTTGAGGATGGAGTGAACTTGAACCATCAAAACAGTTTGGCTGTAATTCTCACTGCTTACCTTGGACGTAAATATAATTTTACACCTTTAACGTGGAACGATACAATAAATCTCACAACCGATAAAGAAACCTGCAGCATCAACCTTTCCCTGTGAGACCAGAAACACGCACACATGGTGTTTTGAGGCTGGCAGACAAGATCACGTCTTCAGCGGTTTTTTATTAGATGCACTGGCTGATCTGGGGGGCTCTGCTCTCTACATGGGGGGAAGTCGTTTGTCAAAGACAGATCCCCTCAGGAGCTCTGCTGGATTTGGGGGTTTCCTCCGCTCTTCATGGGGCACATTTCCCAGAATTGTGCTCATTCATTATGAGTGAAAGCATCTAGAGAGAGGAAAGGAAAAAAAAGAAGGGGGCTGCCTCTCGCTTTTCCATTCAGCCACCCTGGCCCCTAATCTCTGCTGGGACAGCCCACAATGAGAGAGAAAGGCTCACACTCACACGGAGCACAAACTGTGATGACAATAGTTAACGTTTCATGGTGGATGGACAGCCTCTTCTGTGTGAGCTGCTCCAAACTTCAAACACTGGAGATGCTTTGAATCATTGTGCTGCTCCATGATTTTAATGACCTCCTGGACCATTTCTGACCCATTTATACGTCTAGTTTTTAATACAAAACATAGATGGGAAAATATTTGCTGTGCAATGATAAAAATGAGCAGGATGATGTAAACACCATGATTGTATTAAAGTGCTTGCAGCATAATGAGCTGTGTTATTGGACTGACTGCAGGGCAGCCTGTTGAACATCTGTGCAAAACAAAAAATAAAAAAAAAAAAAAAGCCTTTTCATGTTTGATTTGATGAACACCTGCTACAAAAAAAAAAACTACCACACAGACTAATTTGTTCAATCTAGTGTAAACAAACCGGTGGAGTATTTAAAAAATAACTAATGCTGTCAAACAAAAAAATAAATGATAAAAAAAGAGGGAACATTTTGTTACATCGCAGCTCCCAAAGCTGCTGGAGCTTCCTTTTTCTGGTGTTGTTGCTAGGAGACGGTGGATGTAAAATCTGGCCGGGACAAAATGCACCTGCTTCTCCAGGCCTGGCACGTTCAGTGTCAAGACAGGCGGCGCAGATCTGAGGGGAGTTTCCCCCGCTTTCGGTCCCGCTCATCCTGGTTAGATAACCGAGCTCAGTGCAGTGAATCTGCAGCGACAGAAACGTGTGAAGACTCTGTGTCTTTATTGACTTTCAAACTGTGCGCAGGTCCAACACTGCATGGTGCACTGTGGTTTCCTTCTTTCTGTGTTGTCAGTCAATAAAAGACAAAAGGGTTTAAATTTGGAAACAAACAGAAAACAATAATACAAACATAGAAAATAATTATTTTTAATTAAAAAAGGAATCATGTACAAAGCATCATTCTGATTTCTTCAGTATATCACATCAAACTATTCATTATTTCAGCAGCAGTATTTATCACATGACTATATCATCAGAAAGTTTTCAAAGCAAAACTCCTCACAACTCCTCATCTGAGGATAAAAATAGCTCTTTAGCAGCCCTTCTTTGGGTGTCTCATCAGTCCCTCTGTGCTGTTATGTATGTCAGCCTGCTTCTTTGTGGCTGCTGGGCTCCTCTGCACGCTGCATGTGTCAGACTGGACAGCCTCCAGCTCCGGTCTGGAAAACGATCAGCTGGAGCATGGCGAAGTTCACCAGGGGAGCCAAAGCCAACATCCAATAAACACCTCGGTGTCCTCCTTGCTGACGTGCTGAGCAGCGGAGTGTTAATTGTGATGCGGGTCATTAGGCCGATAACGGGCATATTTCAGAGCTGGCCTCTTCACCTTCTGCTGGGCACCACGGGTAAGGCTGTCTGTAGGTGCCAGCATCAAACGGGCTGGTGCGAGCTGCCAAGCTAAAATCATCACTTTCCCCATTAATAATGATGAGGGCAGCTGACCCAGTGGCCTTAATACCCAATATGACTAAAACAACTTCTGTATAAAGTTGGTTTTTGAATCATTTGCTTTTACACAACAAAACCAGCTGCCTTTTTCTTTTATCTTTAGTATTTTTCCAACTATTTGTATGTAAGTTATATCAATAAAACTGACAAATTAAATCTTGATTCTTAATGTTCTTCTGATCACTTTTTTCTAATATTTTAAATTAATTTGTCAGAAGCAATGACACGATAAAAGATGGACAAAGTGACTCCATTACCTTCCAGTATCCAAAACTGAAGCCAAAATTTTGGAACAGAGTCTATGCAGGAGGGACTGACAGACTGTTCCATTATCAATCACAGTGCAACATGACACTTTCCAAGACTCAAATTACTTGAAACTAAATGCTGTGAAAAATAAATGCATATTAGTTCATGTAGTTCTTACAGCAGCAAGGAAGAGTTAGAGTATTAACAAAAATTTGCATCTGAACAGTGTATTTTTTTAATCTAGAGAATACAATCGCCCCTCTAAATTCATTTATATGGAGGCGCAGGACTTAAAAACTGTACTGAAACCAGCCACAAGATAGAACTTGTCCTTTGTAGCTTCAGCTTCCATCTTCTAACCTGTAGGGATTTATGTCAATGGTCATGGAGCAGTGATTTTATATGCATCAGTTTCATGTCTCATACTTAACTTGTTCAGGAGAAAATAACATTTTAAATCAAAGTTTACAGACTAAAAACAACCATGTCTGTGAACAAAATTCCCTAAAGCTACCAATTTTGTTTTGAGTTTCTATTTATCTGTTTGAGCTAAATCATATTTTAGTGTATTTCAGCATTTGTTGTTGTTTTTCCTTTTTAAGTAGTGCAAATAAGGTACTGTCACTTTTGCTTACAACTCCCTTTCTGAGCATGTGTGTGTGGGTTTAGGTCTGATATCTAATGCAGAAAAACTAAATCAACTAAAGCTTGAACTAATTCCTGGAATCCTGGATCATCATCAGGAGATTTACTTTAACAGCAGACAGTGGTGATAAAATGATTTGGAATTCTTTATACATGTATTTTTGTGCCCTGTTGGGCATCACCAAACAATTCAACTTGACATATTTTATCTATTCACACACAGGATAGAGTCAGACTCTCCTCCACACCTCTATTTAAAATGAGTGAACTGGAGATATTTTATGACCCTTTTACCTTGTGAAGACCACCTCTAGAAGCCATCAGTGTGATTTATGAGCCCGCCCAGGGATCAGTGAGGTAGAGGAGAGAACAGTGAAAGAGGAAGAATCACCCGTTCTGCTCGTCTGATGTCTGAGACGTGAGTCTCATGATGTGTTCGATGGATGGTCGTCTGTTGAATCATTTTTACAGTTTTTGGGTTTTCTTTGAAACATTTTGTCATTAATGTCTATTTGCTCTGTGAGACGAAAGTGGTGGAGAAGAATGTAATCGATTAAAGGCCTGAAACTTTAGAAATTTATGCAGCATTTGATCTTTCTGAGGGGTTTTCCTCTGTAATGGACCAGTGTAAGAGCAGCTGCACATATAAAAATACACTTAAAAAGACAAAAATGGAAATGTGTCACACCTAAAATGTATGAAACTAGATTTTCATTCCAAATAATCTTTCCAGTTTTAAATGTTATCTCCTCATGTTATTTTCCAGTCTCGCTAAATTCAATCACAAAAGAAAGAGAAAGCCTAACAACACAGTCTGGTCAAAACTATTTTGGAAACAATACAGACAATTTAAAATCATAATTTGGTTCATTACAGTCTCATAAATGATTCAAACAAAATGTGAAACAGGGTTTGTTGCAGGTGCACATACAGGAGTTCATAAACTTTATGATGCTAAACAAAACTTTTAAACATTTTGCATTTATTCAACTTTAGATTTTTGTCTTAAACAATAAAGTAAAAAGGAAGTGTGCTAGAAAGTACAAAAGTATTTTATTGATTAGATGTTTTACGCAATTTGCTAGAAGTTCACATTGATGGATGTAATGGAAATTTACAGCATTTACAAGTCATTAAATAATAAACAAAATCCTTTTTTAGCATTATGAAATGCAATTAGTCAAAAATACAAAGAAAGCTGTCTTTTATTTTGGTATTTAATTATAAAACTTGTTTTCTCTATCGAAATTAAAATTCCTTTCAATATGGTGGTAAATTTGAATAAAAAGGTCTGATGATGATCTACTCACGATGGTTCATGAATAATGAACCTCAGGGGTAATCTTTGGTAAATAATAGATCAACAAGACCAACAGACGTCTGAATGTCTTTGCAGATATGAAGCTAAATCAAAGAGATTTTTGTCAAGTGCCACCCCACCCCCTCTGCTCCCTCTGTGGCTCAAGACATTTAACCTTGACTTCTTCCACACTAAACACTGTTTCCATCAAAGCATCTGAGTGGTTTTACATTGATGTTTAGATCAATGCTCCTGTCAGCCTGCAGGGAGATGTTGCAGGTTGTCATGTAAACTTCAAACACTGAGCTGATACCTCAGAGCCCATTGTATAAGAAAAGTCATTCATTTGACCCTTTTTGTGCAGATTTTTGAGTCATGTCCCACTGGAAGGAGACCCTGGGACAGACCTTGAATCTACTGGAGGGGTTATGTATCCCCTGAGCTGGGAACACCTTGGGATCCAAAATCACTGGGGAGAGGGAGGTCTGGGTTTGCAACGCCTGGATCTGTTACCTCCAAGACCTGATCATGGATAAATGATGGATGGATGTGTAGGAAAAATGCGTTGTTCAAAATGTAATATCAGAATAAACAGGAATCCGCTGGATTTCTTCTTAAAACTTGGATGGATGTTTGATGGATGGATGATGACCAATGAATAGATAAATGGGTATTTATAGATGTAAAAATGACGCAGCATGAATGAATGAAATAAATAATAAAATAATTGTTGAATGAAATGACTGAATGTTTATAGTAGATAAAACATGACATGTTTGAATATTTAATTATAAGAGGTGTTTGAAGTTGTTTCCAGCTTGATTCAGTAAAAGTCTGTATGTAATATTTAACTTCATTACTGCATCACTTTTCAAACATGCCATCCTTTCTATTTCCTGCACACAGAAATAAATTCTTCATAACTGTGGCCTTTGAGTTGCTGGTTTCAGGTTTCTACTCTGTAGGCCAGTATATTATGGCGACACATTCCCCTCTGAGGTTTGGGACCAGTGCCAGGAAGGACGGAATTCATTCACCATGGATTCATGTGCCCGTCCCCTCACCTGCCAGCTCCGCTCCACATTTCTCAGATTCAAAGTCACCACCTCCTCCGGTGGAGGTCTGCCTTCATGGAATCAACAGCAGTTTGGTTGTTCCTGTACATGACAGCAGCCCTAGTTTTCTGAAGCTGAAGCTTTTTAAATCCATCCATCCATCCATCCATCCATTTTCTGTACACACTTATTCCTTTCAGGGTCGCATGGGTCACTGGTGCCCAAATCCAGCAGTCACAGTGCAAGGGGCGGGGTACACCCTGGACAGGTCGCAGGTCTATCACAGGGCCACACATAGAGACGAACAACCATTCACTCTCTCACTCACACCTAGGGACAATTTAGAGTTATCAATTAACTTAACAGTCATGTTTTTGTTTTTCTGTGGGAGGAAGCCAAAGTATCCGGAGAGAACCCACGCATGCACGGAGAGAACATGTAAACTACCCAGAAAGGTCCCCGTGCCGGGATTTGAACCGGCAACCTTCTTGCTGAGAGGCATCAGCTCTACCAACTGAGCCACTGTGCCGCCACAGGTTTTTCCAATCCAGGTTTTTTTTAAAAATCCCTCGCAGAAGTGTGGAATGGAGTGTATGCACTACAGAGAGCTGCAGTCTTTTTTCTGCATTTGCAGCAGTAGATGAACAACAGTTGCAGTGTTTCCATCGAGGTTTTTTTTAATGCACATTTAGAAGTATCGCATCAGAAAAGGTGAATAGAAACGGCACAATTCGAAAAAACTTCCTCTGATTCGCGTAAAAGTTGATACGCTCGCTTGAGGTAGTTTTTGGGTGTTTCAAAAAAGAGTTAAAGTACACAAGGAGAGATGGAAACATGTTTGCCGAATAAGTTCTGACGTAGCGAACATTTACCTCACATGGTTGATCAGCTGTTCCCGCTGTCTGAACGGTACCAGTACCAGAGCGACTGCAGCAGGACCCTCCTCCTGCGAATTCTGTTATTCCCGTAACATGAAGAGAACTGCATTTCTTTCTCTAAGTCTCCAGACAGCAGTAACATCACCAGAACTAGTTGATATGACAGAATAATTACAGCTTTCTTGATCATTTTAAAAATTTGCTCAAAGTTCGAATTAAAATTGGATGAAAACACGACTAGTAACAATACTTTGCTACAAAGAGAAGAAAACTTTTTTATATTTTAAAAAAACCCAGTCTTGAACCAATGTGCCTTCATAAACTTCCATCCATCTGAGATCTGTACCACCAGCTGCACGCAGACGTCTCAGGGCTTCACTGATAATAGGAGGTAATAAGCACAACAACCTAATTACACCTCGTAATGCAGATGACTAGCGTGTCTCAATAACCCAGAGGGGGGTCTTCCATGAAAATGGGGTCCATGACCACAGGGTGGAGACCTCCTGACTGTGACCCTGACACATTCACCCACATCAAATCCAACTGCAAACAGAAACGGGGCTGTTGCTGTGAAGTAGAAAGCTTTTAAGTTCTTTTTCAAAAAATAAACAGAAGTGAATGTGACAGATTGTCTTTATTGAGACAAAATTAAATAAAAATTTGATAAAAAACAGAACATCTGAGCAAAACAGGTTACATTAGAACTCATGACTGATTGTGGATTTAAGATTATTTTATTACCTAAGCAGTTTATAATACAGTAAAATGGATTCATTATAAACCCATGAAATTGTTTTTTTGTTATATAAAAAGCAAAGACTGCCAATTTATTTAGAAGACTTTGACTTAAATTGTACATAAGGTTATGAAATTCAGCTCTTTGATATGTTTGACTATCTTCATAATAAATTAAGCTGAGAAAACCATGAATACAATGCTTCTTGTGTGTCACTTTTGATATTTTCTTAGGTATATTGAAGGAATCTGGATTTAATGTAGATTAAATTAAGATTAAAATTTCCCATTTCATCTGATTGGGGTCAATGTTTACAACTGGTGTCTCAGTTCATTCATCCAGGTTTGTATTCATTTATTAATTAGAATATGTACAACTAGTAAAGGTTAGCAATGGAAATTTCTTATCCAATCAAAGGGCTCACAGCACGTAATAACAACAGTGAGAGGACATTAAAGTGAAGAGGTGAGAAGCATTCACAGGTGTCTCATTAAAGATATCCTTGCAGTATACCATTAGACATCCATAACCTCTAACTTAACATGCCTGTTTCTGTACCTGAAGAAAACCCACATGGGCAGAACATGTAAACTCGACCAGGACAGGGTTTGATCTGTGACCTTCTTGTTGACAGGTGACAGCTTTATCTTTGCCACCATAAATAAATAAATCATGAATAGTTACAAATATAAAGTACAAAAAAGTAAATAGCACTTAAAATCCAAAACATACAGTTTGTAATGCTTAAATTTAATTGATCAGTATGGCTGTAGAAAGCAGGACTTGAAAAGATCACATCTTCAAATAAATGAAAACCTATCAGTTATTTTTAATAGAACTATATACCAACAAAAGAATGCATTTGTTTAAAAAAAACTTCACATATATCTGCTGTTTCAAATCTGTTGTTGCTCTCTGACCACTCTATCCTCAGGCCATGACCAACAAGGTTTTTTTTTCATGTCAGCAACAAAAAAGCCAAAGTAAATCCTCTTCATATGTTCAGGTTGTGGGAATTCCAAGCCCTTAACCTGCCCATTAAAGCTCTCATACTGGAACTGAAGCTTCATCTCATCTCATAAACAGCCCCAGTAAAGGAAAGGAAAGCATCAGTATTTTCACAAAAATGTACTTTTGGCTCAGACTGAAGAGGTTGCACGAAGAACTGCGTTCTTGTTGCGGAACGTGACAAACATCTGCTGCTCATGTGCGATTCTGTCTCCTAAAACCAATTTTCATTCAGGATATTTGTCTCTCATGCTTCTAAGCTACTGTGTACAAATAATGAAAAAAACAGCAACTAACAAGCTGATTTATTGAGCTATACAAGCATTAACCAAACCCAAACCTCATGTCAGCTTCTTTCCCCCTCTGGGCCACTCTGGATCTTTGTACAGGGTGTAGAGGGTCAGACAATTCATTGCAAACAAGGTGCTACAAGTGAGAGCTGTTTGTTTGATCTCAGCGTGGTGCATTTCTCCAATCAATTAACCAGCAATTGAGGCTATTTGGTTGGGTCGGGACCATTTGTGCAGGCATCATTAACCGGCTAAATTCAGGCATTTATGGGAAAACGTGCATGTTGTCCTCTTTGGATCTTTTTTTGTAGAAGCTAAACCTGCAGTGCAGGGGTTCTGTACCCTGATGATGAACTTTCAGGAGGAAAGTATAATAACAAATTTAATGAACACATTGCAGAGGTGGTGGGTTGTTTTTCCACTTCAAAAGGCCCTCGTATACATGAAAAGGCTCTCATTGCAAACAGATATCTCCTGTTTCAGTACTTCAGTCTTTTTGGACTCAATAAAGTCTGTGAGTTAAACTGCTATGTCATCATTCAGTCCAGATGCCCCCCTCACAATCCACCCACCCACACAAAAAAAAGACAATTTAAAAATAAAAAGCCTGCTTCTCTTAGTGGGAGAGAGTGAAACAAACCTGCACACCCCCAGATTTCAGCTGTTGCTGTGTGCAGACGCCCATATCACCCACTGTTTCCCCCTCATTGTTGAGAAGACGATGCTTCCTCTCGCCAAAATAAGAGGTTTCAACACCCCACTCTAACTCTTAAAGTTTCAGGACCGTGTGTTTTTTTAAGGTTATTTCATCTACGTCACATTAAGAGCAAACGTCAAATCATCCCACTACGGGTGGTCAACCTGTTCACCCACATGTGCTAGCCTTACAGCTTTTATTTGTTAGAGGTTTCCATCAGGAGGACGGTGTTTGATGTGTCATTTCTTCAGTTAAACATATGTTTACAATCCTGTGATGTAGGCAGATGCTCTTTTTGTTAACACGTAAATCTCCCCCCCAAAACAAATTCCACTGGATGCTGATGCATTCTTATTTTCTTGTTTTATTTTGCTCATTAATAGCATTTCATTTTATTTTTTTTTGCATTTTCTAAAAAGGTCTTGGTTTAAAGTTATTTTTTTTTCTGGACATGCTAGTACAAGTCAAAAACATGCATGTTAGGTTAAGTAGAGATATAGTGGAGGAGGTAACTGAGGCATGTATTAGTATGTCCAGGATGGTGAGCACACCTAGCTGTTTGCTACAGAGCAGATTAGATTTCCACAAGTGAAGCATGATGTAACTGTTGGTGCTTCCTCTGTCTCTTTGAGTTACACAGTTATGTTTGACCTACATTGACAAGCATCCTAATCAGAGATATTTCAGCAGAGTGGATTTTATTTAAGGTTAAAACACTCTTTTATATCAGAAACAGAACATTAGTTCAGTGAAGTACATTTTTCAGATGTACTCATGCTTTATTTATTTCAAGGAATGTTAAAAGTTTTTAAGAAAATGCGATGTATTCACTGACTTTTTTTTTTTTTTTTTCCCCTCTGTTTTAATGGTGATTGGTTTTTTGTTACCAGTTTCATGGTCCAGGTTGATGTTTTTAAAACATCAAATGCTTTTTCTGTGAGTCACTTGGTGGAACCTGTTGATACTGAAGTGTGAAAAGGTTTATATTATCTTTGGAAATCTCTAACTTTAAAAAGGCATCATGATGGCTGATGTGTTAAAAGGTGTGTGTGAGGCTAATGGTTGGAAATTCATTTCTGATGAACATACATGACTCAAGCCCATAAATACCCTGAAACACTTGGAGCTGTATGCTACTGTACATCTGAAACCAGGTGTTAGGTGTCTGCTGGTTGGTGACACATCCTTTTAAAATTGTAACCCAAACTCAAGCCAACCATGTATTCCCAGATACGCTCTCTAAAAACAGGGAAAGCTTAATGACGTTCGACTTCTTGGTAACAGGAGCTGCTGCGTAGGGATGTTTGCTAAGTTAGGACACATTCACACACATATACACACAGGCAAAATTTATGTGGCTGTTTTTGTGGAGCATTAAGCTGGCTCCGTTCCTTATACAGCTCATATTACAGCTTTTAAAAAAGACCAAAATGCAGAGGTTAAGTTAAAGATTATTGTAGGCCAAACAAAATGTAATAAGAGAGCTTCATACTGTATTATAGATGACTCAGGATTAACTGTAAGATAAAACTAATTTTTTTTGATTTTTGTTTCTTAGCTGTAACTTAAAAGCATCACAATAAAACCTCAATGCGATTAAATAAGTGTACACCTTGAGTATTTCAAATACAAAGTAAAAAAACATCTTTATATTTAAGAAATTCTTCTCTCCTGTCTGTCATTAGCCATAATGATCTGTTTATGTGCAGGTGTTTCCCTTTAACATCACTTCATGTTACTTTACATGTGAATATCTCAACAACTATTCATGTCAGTGGCATGATTTTGTTTTGTGCAATATCATCATTTCAAAAAATGCATTCATATTTGTTACAAAAACTTGATGTCATGGGCAATTTAAACACACATCACGATGGTGAGGTGCTGAAAATGATTACAAATTCATCTTAAATCCTGATGAATAAATGTCTAAAAACACCTTGGTTCTCTGATCAGTCTCCTACAGCGCTCCACTTACCTGCCTGCCCACTCTCCACCTCACACCTCTTCTTTAAACCTGGAAATAAACCAAAAGACAAGCGAACCAAACAAATCTCTTCCCTGTCATCTCATCTATAATTAATAAATGTGTATCTCTCTTCCAGGGACAGCCTTACCTTTCATCCCTCTTCCTCTCAGTCATTACTTGACCAGTTTCTGGCATCAATGATTCAGAGTCTATTGCTGCTTTAAAACATGACACTGTATTAAAACATTAATGTAAACTGTTATGCAACAAAAAGGGATGCACACCATGTAGACATGCTGTCAGATTTGTGTATATAAAACACTACCCTAATGAAAAAAAGTAGGGAAAACTTCTCCAAACAGGCAGCTGTGCTTTCTTGACAGTGAATAAAACTTGCAGTGACTGAAAGTTACCTGGAGGGTCACGAAACACGGGCAACAAGAAACATCTGCGTCATCTGTCGGGACTTGAGCATCTTTGGGTGGATTGGGGTTACTAAAGGTCAAACGTTTGAGTGGCCAGCTCTGATTTTGGTCTTGAACTTTACAGCAGGTTCCAGCTGGGGTCACGGCGGAGCACTGAAGCTGTGATGGAGGCTGCAGAGGAGCGATGGTCACAGTACGTCCAGTCCTGGCCCCTCTCCTTCAACGGGGGCCTGCTTGCTGACAGTGGAATGACATCACCGGGGATGGAAGGGTGGGGGGGCCCCTTTGTCCCCTCTTTTCAGGAGCGTTGAAATTTTGCACACAAAGGCTGCGTGGCGCTCCTATCTCTACATCGGAGTGGACGCAGCACTTTTGAAAATCCCTAACGAGATTAAACCGTGGGGCAATCAGCTGTCAGTCCGAACGCACCGGCTGCTTCTCAGAATTCATATAGGATGTAAAAGCCCCGCTGTTCAAACTGAACACGCAAAAGACACATCCAGAGCTACGGTGGGATAAACTAAACGCATGGAGAACTGCTGGAACCGAGCGATAGGTTTGAGTAATGAATCAATCATTTTCTTAGTGATTATTCTGAAAGAAACTGATCTATGTATGAAAAGTGAAATAATATTTTATCCTTATTCAGTGGGAAGAAACAGTATATTTTAATACATTTAAATGTTTATTACATCAGTTATAATAGTTCAATTTACTCATATTAGGAACCTAATTGGAGAGGAAACTATCTTTCAAAAATTATTGAAATTATGCGTCGTATAGTTATAAAAGAAATGAGGAATGATGAACCTTTTGCTTTTCCACAAGGACGGAAACGTTTGGCTCTAAAGAGACAGCAAAGATGAGCCTTCTCACCCTCAAATTGTTTAGTGACAGGAAAGATGCAACATTTCAGGAGTGATTCTCTGACCCATGTGGACAAAACAGATAAAAGCTTTGAAACATTACCATCAAAAAGCTGCAGTAGATCGTGACAAACAGCACCAGATACCTCATTTATAGACATAGCTATTCAATCTTCTGATTTAAACAAGGCAAACTGGTTGCAGGTGGTTCTGAAAATGAATAAATGTTCTTTGCTTCTTTTGTTGTGTGTTCAGTTGGTGATGATATAAGCTTAAAGGGGAAAGCAAATATTTGAAATCACTGCTCTTTAAATCAAACCATCTTTATTTCATGTTATATCCATCCTGTGACATTTAAAATGAAGTCAAACAAGAAAAGACCTTCATGCTTTAAAATCAAAGAAACGTCTTCCCCTTTTTTTCTGAGACACTTCACCCTCGTGCTAATCTGCAGAAACAGACACATTTCTGTTTCTGCAGCTCTTGTCCAGATGTGGTTCTACAGTATCGCAGCATATTCTTAGAATACAGCATAACTCAAAAACACAGGCACGTCCGTGTAAAAGCACATGGCGGGAGTTCACAGCTTGTGTGAGATTTTTTTCCCCTCTATATGAGCGGTTCCTCTCGGCTTTTCTCTGGAGTTTTCGTTTTAAACGCATGCAGGCAGCGAACAGCTGTTTCTCCGTGATACAGCTCATCTCGCCTTATGAGAAATTCAGTTTTACAGGCTCCGCGTTCACAATAAAACCATGTGTTATAATCTGTGTGGTGAAACACTGAAGTATTACACACGTACTGTAAATAATCAAACAGGATGGTGTTAAAATCAAGAAACACAGCTCATGCAGCTAACTAAGCCAAACTTTTACAATTCATCAGTGAAAGTTATAAAACAGTAAACTCACTTAGATTAAAGTCAGCTGTCCTGTAAAGTATTTTGTATTACTTAGTTCATTTTGTATGTGTGAAATCTAAATTAAAATTTTCCACTAACATTTTATTTTTATGTTGCTATTTTGTTTTACTAAATGTTACATTTGTATGATGTTTCATGTATATGTTAAATCCTACATTTAAATGTAAAAGTTAAAGGGGCAATATTAAGTGTTTCTCATGCATATATTTAAATTATATACCATAATAAAGTAGCTATGTCACCTTCAGTTGTAATTAAAATTCTGTTTTTATGTTTAAATCAAAAATAAACTTGACTTCATTCATTTCCATTTCTAAACACCTTTAAATTGGCCTCTGTCTCTTTAAGAACCTCCTTCTGATCCCATCACGCCCATTTCAGCACATCATCACAGCCGCTTCTCTGCTTTTTACAAGCTGGAGCTTCGTAGCATGCTTTGTTGTAATGATAATTTAAAAAGCAGCAACATTATACAAAAGCTCAGCAGACATGGTTTATACTGGGTGTTACCTAGTTTTTTCTGCTGATAGCCTGAAGGAGTCGCAGGCCGGGCTAGGGTTGGGTGGGGGAGGTGGTCTCTGTGTTGAGGAAGCTCAGTCAATGGGTACATTTGCCATTTGAATCGATTTGATACCAATATCACTTTACAAATTTCTCAATATATAAAATTTAACAAATACCAAGACAACATCCAACTCTTTGTATTGTAACATTGATTATTGAACAAATTTCTTTAAAGTGAAAACTCTTGAAAACAACAAGACTGTTTTGTCTTATTGCACAAATTAAAATCTAGCTCCACGTATTCCTATTGATGTCATTTCCCCACGTGAAAAACTGTGTAATGTGGGTCCACGGAAGCAGAGGTGGTTTTAGGGGCGGGGCCACAGGGGCATTGGCCCCATCTGAAATCTAATTGGCCCCCTGAAGTGCCCCTGTCCTTTCACTCCTCTGTCTTTGCCCAAGAACAATGATGATGGCTGCAGTTCCACTTCCAACCACTAACAGCGCCAGTGAGTCAAATAGAAAAGTCCAACATGAAGCACGCTTACAGAAGTCTCTTTCAATTTTAACAAACCTGCAGAATTTTTTTTTTTACTGACAACAATGGCTAGATGTTCTTACATATGTGTTTGAGAGTATTTTATATATGTACAGTAAAAAATAATAATGTAAAATTGGTAAGGAAAATTTACTGTGCAAGCTTTTACAAGTGTTTGAACACGTGACTGTAAAATGTATACATTTAATCAAAAACTGGGAAATTGTGTGCAAGGATGTTGAACAAATACTTGGCCCCTTTATGGCCCCTTACACTGAAAAATCCTAGATCCGCCAGTGCATGGAAGGCAAATAAGTTTAAACCAAATTAGCAAAAGAGGATGGAATTAAATAAATAAAAAAGATATTCCAGGTATGTTTTGAGCATCTAAAACACGTCCAACACTTCAAGTTAGTTGCTTGTGATCTTTCAGGTCTGATGCGTTCGGACTGTCAGGAAGTACCTCTGTTCTTTTCCTCTGCTAGTCTCTGTTTAATGGTGGATGAAATAAAGAAAGTGGTGATACTTTATTTACTTTGAGCAAGCGAACGTCGTGCTCACTAGATAATTAATCCACCAGATAATTCGGAGTTTCACTCCAGGAGCTGCGAGCCTCGTCTCGTTTTCAAGCTACGTCAAACTCTACTCAACCAGCAGCTGCTGACGTCATTACGCTCTTGCACGATGCTGCGTTTAGGACAAGCATGGAAAACCCACCACTCTTAAACCAATACGGTCGCAAAGATGCGTTTAGGTACCAAAACATGGTACCGTTTGATGTTATGCGAATAGGTACTCGGTAGTACCGACAGAATTCGGTCGGTACTTTAAAAAGTATCGAATTCAGTACCTAACTGATTAACAAGCTTTTGTTGAACTGCAATCATCTGAATCAGGTGTGTTAAAGCAGGGAAACATCTAAAACATGGGCAGTGTGCCTTGAGGACCAGGGTTGAAAAACACTGCCCTACAAGAGATCAAACTTGTAGTTGCAGCTGGTGTCTGAGCTCCACTTCAAACTGCCAGATCACCATCCTTATTGTTTTCAATGAAAACATTTTAAATTTAGGTTTTAAATGTCCTCTTCATCAGCATTAGCGTTTGCTTTTGTTGCAGGATAATGACGTCACAACAAAAGCTAAACACCAATGGCAAAGGCTTTGCTTCAGTCTGAATTTCTTAAATGTAAGTTTTATCATTTCCCTTTAGATTTAGGATTTAACATTTAGACATAACATCCATTCTTTATCGACCCACTTCTTCCTTTCAGGTTCACGGGGGTCACTGGTGCCCAGATCGAGCAGTCACTGTGCGAGGGGCAGGGTACACCCTGGACAGGTTGCAAGTCCATCACAAGGACACATAAAGACAAACAGCTATTCACTCTCACCTAGGGTCAATTTAGAATTACCATTTAACCTAACCTTTGTGTTTTTGGTCTGTGGGAGAAAATCCACACATGCACGAAAAGAACATGCAAACTCTACCCAGAAAGGTCTCAGGCAGGGATTCGATCCGACAACCTTCTTGCTGAGAGGCAACAACTCTACCAACAGAGCCACTGTGCTGCATGTTTGGACACTACATACAACATTTAGTGATAATTAGTAAAATGTAAGAACAGTGAGCTAAATAACAATAAAGTGTTAGTGGAATTTTTTTACACTCAGAAAATGAGCTAAATAATCAAAATGTGTTAGTAACATTTTTAAACATTTTTATTTTACACTTGTCGCCTCATAATTATGAGTCAATGCATTGAAATTTAGCTGATAATTGAAACAGTTTTAATAAGAACATTTTCTTCCCAAGTGTTTTGTAATAACTCTGACAGGGAAACGCTTTCTGCTTCTAGTTTAACCTCTGCAGTCTGAAGGTTAACACCAAGCTGCAGGATCTAATCTGAGCATTTCTATAAAATAATGAAGTACAAATTAGAATATTTTTCTGCCTATGGCTTCCTGTCATTCATATACTCTTAGAGTAAACAAACATACAGGGATTTGACAAATCAAAGGCTTAACCAAGTATGGCTGACCTCTTCACCATGCTGACCCCTGCAGCCATCCATAGATTTAGCCAAGGGGGCAAAGGGGGTGGGGATCAGACCGATGTCAAACCCTGTAGTTCAAAGGTGAGTGTAAGATAAGTGCTGTCCTGGAAATTAGACCAAACTAATTGTCCATTAGTCTACTTTAATTACAGCTGAATCAGAAGAACGACTGGTTCACCCATTTCACGGCCATGACACCAGTCACTGTTGAAGTGAGGGGGTGTTACAAATGGAAAATTAGATTATGCATGCTACATCGCACTGGACACAAAAGCAATTTCCAATTTAATTAACAAACCAAGACCCTCAGACAAGGAACACCTCCCCTGGAGTAGGCTTCAATCGTATTTTTCTCAATTCTTCAAAGAATCTTTAAATAAAAATTCTAATTATTTACAAAGAAATTGGACAGTTTGTACCTCATACTTCACGCTGAAGAGCGTAGATTTGATTGGGCCGTATTTATCATTCATACCAGTCCCAAAGGGGAAACCTGACCCTTGTTAAGTCGCTCATTACTTGGGTTAAATTCCTGCACCAATGCAGGATTCATGATTAGCATATGTAGATTAGCATATCACCAAGCTTACAGCTCGTTCACAGTCTGGCTGATTCCCCACATGTCAAGCTCTGTCAGCAGTCTGGATCTCCATCTGCAGGCAGCTGACACTCCCTTGCTGAAAGGTTTTAGTGCTGTTGCTTTGATCAGTTAAATCCGCATGCCAATGAATGGACTGCACCTTCTTCCATTTCTGCAGCTTCTTGAGCTAACACTGAAGGAACCAAAGGGATTTGGTTCCTTTTCTAGTAAAGCTCGAGTTTAAAAACACTCAGGCATCGCAGCATCTTGTTTCTTTGAAGCAGCAACATGCAAAGCACTTAACCTTGAGGATGTTGTGAGTGCACTTCAGTTTGTAGGGCACTTTTTGCCTGGAAAAATGCCCTGAAAAGGAGTAGGAGTACAAAAGGTGCTTTGACGCTCATGAAGTGGTTTATCTCCGATCATAAACCCAGTTGTGCTCTGAATGTGTTGAGCCGGTCACATTCCATATCTCAGCTGATCTGATCCACACGTGACTGCAGAGAACTCCTTTCAGCAGTTCATTTGAATGCCTATTCTTGGATAGCTATGTGCATTTTTATGAATGGGAGACAAATTAAACTCCACCCATCTGTAAGTTGTCACTCTAAACGACTTCTACTGTAAAACACTAAACCACATTCCTTAAATTGAGCTGTTTGTGGCCACATACATAGTCTAAACATGCTTTTATTTCTTAAACATACATCTAAAGTTGCACGTGGGTCTAAATTCACAGCAGCTCATCCAAAATATTTCTCCAGTTTTGAAAAGTTGTCTGGTAGAGAACAAAATACAGTTTTGTTTTATATTTGCTGTCAGGATCAGGTCAGAGGAAATAAAAATAGGGGAGGTGGATGAAGCGATTTGGATTGCTTCTGGAACAAACTTAATTTGATTTCAGCAAGGATTAAAAAAAACTTAAAAGAAACCAAAAATCTGTGAGGAACCTGAGTAAAACACAAATATTAATGAATCTGTTCTTATACAAGCAATTGAACATGGACACCTGAGAGCTAATGGATAGCTGAGCAATGTACTGTGAATTAATTTTAATGTAGGGACTTAATTTAAGTTGAAATAGCTGAATGTTTCAGGTCATGTGAGCAACATGTTAAGCTGTCTTGTTATTATAATTCTCCTTTATATTGTTATTGACACAGAGCAATGAATGAATCATCATTTACAACCCAGATCCCTTTTGGTCTTTACAAAAGTCCAACAACGTTGAACTTTTACCGATCAAAAGTGGATCCATTGTCTTGTGCACTTTTGATGCCATGAACTATATGACCACATCCTCGCGTACACTCTTTGTAAAAGAGAAAGTCCATCAATCATAGTATCTCTCAAGGGAGCGATGAAAAGCTTGACGTTACACAAACAGTAATTTGACTCGTCCTGCCTCTAAAGGGGCCCGTGTGTTGTCACGATGCCCTTCTTTGTTGAGGTTCACAACGGGGGTCGCCCAGGAGTCCTGCATCAATCTGGACTTGTCTCCATGCTCAGGGAAGAGAGGCCTAATGGGAAAAAATGTACCACCTCATCACCACCTCCAAAGACTGCCATAATGGAGCATCTATGGTCATTAACGGAGCGTACCTCCCACCTCAAGAGTCTCCATTCAGTCTCTGTCATCATTCACGGCCATCACTTCCTCAGAATTTAATGGTTTTGGAGGTTCCTTTTATCACATTGTCTCTATGCCTCTGTGTCTCTTCCCCATATAGGAGCCCGAACTAGAAGACAGGCCTGTTAGTTGGGTGTTGGGGCTGACCTCTGAACCTCCTTCACTGGAGACTCCTTCAGCTTTGTTTTGGGCCTCGGTCCCCCTTGCCAAGGCAAATCAGAGCCCAGGCGGGTCACGGAGAGTGGGAGCCACTGGGGGTCTCATTGTCTTCCCATTCACATCACAGATAAGTGGACATCAGACGCTTCTTATAGCCACACACACTGAAGGGACAATTTTCACACAAAGTGACAGCTCCTATTGCGAGAGGAATGCATGTGAATCAAGAAAGTTCAAAGAAGCACGCCAACAGACCAACGACATGGGAGTATTTGATTGCCAAGCGCTGTTTCTGCCTCTTTTCTCATCTCATGGCACTTATTGCAACAATAGGAAAGATTACTGTCAAACTATTTATTCTAATGTAAAATTCTTTACGGAGCACACTTAATGCATTAGGAAAGAATCCATAAGAAACATTTTCCACCTACAATACAGAGAAATGCTTCATTGACGCAGCAGAGATCCAGACTGACCACTGCAGGCTCATTCTGCTCTTTGTACTTTAGGGGGCAGGAGAGAACCAGGGGAAAATGATTGGCTTGACCGCATAGGCAGAGCAAACCTGTAAGATTAGGAGGTAAACACCCCCCACCCCCAGCACATATTCCCGCCATGGCCCAAAGCCAGCAGATGAGGATTAATCCAGACTAACGAGGAGGGAGGGTGTTGGCAAGTCACCAACAATCTGTGTTTTATAGCCACCTATCAATAAGCTTTCAAATCATGAAAATCAAGGTAGAAAAACAATTTATAACTAAGTTATGCAACTTCTTGTCATTTAAACCTCATTTAATTGTCCTCATAAACCGTTTGCAGACTTTGCCTATTGTAAGATTTATATAGAAACGTGCACACTCATGTTTTATAGCTTGCAGCAGCAGCATGTTCCTCTATGTAGCACATTTTGCTTTCATTGATTTTTCCTGTGTATTTTTCCCGCAGCACCGTAGTGAGATTAGAGCACCGAACCCTCCTGTAGATCCACTGACCACTCATTTCATCAGCTCATCACAGGACAGATTGCTGTTTTGTTAGCCCAGTGAAAAGCAGCTTAAGAGGTTCATCCTTGGTGAAACCTGCTGAGAGTTAGAGTTGAACCTGAATAGCAGTCTGTAATAGACTTTACATTGTCTGTACGATGTCTGGAAGGGGTGCGTCCAATCCAGAGTGAACAGTAATCACATTGCAGCAAATCTGTGTCTGAACACTTCCTAAGAAAAAATGGATCTTATTAGTACAGGTTTATTTTTGGAAAACAAAATACAGGCAGGTGATGAAGCAACAAAGGTGTGCGATTGGTAAAATTGTTAAATAGAAATCATGAAATGACACTAAACAACAACTGAAATTCAAAGCAATACAACTGTCAGTGTAGTCCTGTAATAATTTCTGGGTTAAATTAAAATAAAATTGTGTATTTTGAAACAGTTCTTAAAAATGTTTGAACAACCATGTGTCACGGCTGTTCTCTACTCTCATCGTCAGACGTCATCTCAGACCTTCCACCTGAGCCTCTGTATTGTCCCAACCATCTTGTTTCTCCTTTAAGGCTCCCAAACTCTGGAACTGTCTTCCCACTGCCCTAAAACTGCAGACGGACATTAGCATTTTTAATAGAGCCCAAAAGCAATGGCTTAACAGGCAAAGCTGCGCACATGAAAAAGTGTAATGAATGTCTTTGCAATTTTCTTTTACTTACTTTTTATTTATTTATTTATTTATTATTTTGTTCTGTAGAAGCCTTTTACAGGCAGGTGTTGAAATCCAGCAAGGCTGCTGTAATGTACTTGTAAATGTCTTTAATTTATTTAAAAAAATGAATGAATCATTAAGCTCACTAGTTGAGAATAAATCAGTTTATTGTTGAACAGATAAAAGACATTGACTAAAGTACTCTACTAAAGTAAAATGTGTAACTTACACTGAATACGGCTCTACTCCGGTCTGCTGTCATTTGTTTCCACCCTGATTTACTCTAGTTCTCTTGAATGCACAGAAAATACAAGATTGTGCAACTAAGCCAATGATAAGTTTGACCTAATCAATTCATTCTGTGGAAAACAGACTCAAATAACAGATGAAAATGCATCGCTGTTGTCTTTTTGAATCCATATTTCAAAATAACATACATAAGTTGTGTGTGTTTGTGCATAAACTGCAGGATGCGTGTGTTCAAGAAAAATAAAGTCTGATATCAAACAGATCTGATCCTGTCGTGCTTTCTGTTAGTAATGACTGCTAAAATATAGTTAAGTCTGTCTTTGGTGAATTTTTTTTGAAAATATGGATGTTGTGTTTCGTAAACTTTTTTAGGTTTTGGAGCTTTAGAATAGAATAGAATAGAAACAGCCTTTATTGTACCGCCGAGGGGAAATTCAGGTGTCACAGCAGCACCCGTACAGAGGTTCACACACTAGTTACTTTACAAACTATAAATAGCACAAAAAAAAAAACAAAATTAGCACTGACTAGCAATGACACGACTACTAATAATTAAAAATATAATATTGTGCAAGAATTTAAAAAAAGATGTGTTTTGTTTTAATAGACATATAGGGTGGGAGGTGCTGGCTTAAAGTGTTGATGCCCTCTTCCAAAATCCTGGAGGTACCACTATACAGACTGTGGTCAAAAGTCAGAAGTCAGAAATTTGTAGTTTCAAATGGGAAAAATCAACGAAGGTTGAAATTCCAACTCAGAAAGTCAAAATTGTTGATTTGCCTCAATTTTGAAGTTGTGACATGCAGTAACCAAAGTTCTTTGTTTCTTCTGTCAGTTTGTCCCTCAGTAACTCCATCACACACAGCTCTGTCCAACCACTGTTAGTGAACATGTTTGAATGCAGATTCTGATTGACTTGCGCTGCTACTGGTAGTTAGCCTGCGTACAATTAGCAAATCATGCTGGTTTTCTGAACAGCGTGTGGAACAGTGAAGTCAGGTCTGACGTCAACAGATGTGAGTTAAAATGAAGTGAAACGTTAGTAAACCAGTTGAGACCTGAGTTTCCTCGCCACTGCCATCACAGCCTGGTGCTTCTGGATAAATAAACCAACAACGCAGTAAAATCTTTAGGAGACACACAAACATGCAGCTGTTTCCATATCGTGAGGGAACAAACAGAAACTATTAGGAACTTTTATGCTTTTTCCCTCTCTCTCAGGTCTTAAAGAGGATCAATTATGCACTGAGGTGCCTCACTTCGCCCCCTTCTTCTCGCTGCCTTGTTGCCACGCCGACGTCATGGAATGTGTGACGTCGTCGCCCGAACACACAGCACATGCACTCACCTGGTTTCCACAGCAACCAAAACCACAGCAGTTTCCTCCTTCGGCGTGTCGCAAGACGTGTTCAGCGAGGGGCCTCATGCGTACCTAGAAAACACGGGAGCCTTATCAGAAGCAGGGTGGAGGTTACGTGTGCCATCCAGGCTGCGATGGACAACAATAGCTTTTTCTTTGCTTTTGTCTTTTTTTTTTTAACTCAAACCAGTGAGTCTGGTTTTTACCTTTGTGACTCATAACAACTAAAATAAACTGTTCTGAGGTCTACGGTTCTGTACCTTTCACAAACACTTCAAAAGGCTGCATTTGCGACATTTGTGCTGCAAGGAGCGAAAAACGCTGAGCATTTTTCATTTTGAAATTTTTCACAAACTACAGATAAATGTCAGCCATCACTTGCCTCTTTCACAAATCCGCAGCAGAAATAACGATTCTCTCTTTAAACCAACTCTGTTTGCTCAAAACGGAGCTAATTAATCCAGTGTGAATGCAGTCGGGACAAGTTAAAGAAACATCCAGATTTCATTCTTCAGTCTAAATTTTAACCTCGTTCAAACTAAAGTTGGGTCAGAATCTGTGAGAATGAAGAAATCTGCTCGTTGACTTACTCGTGTGACAAAAATGTTGTCACTTTCCTCTCGTATGAGCTTCAAGGGCTTGTTTTTCTCAAGGTCCAGACAGAACCTTTTTCTCATGGTATGTGTGAACTGCGGTTACACCGATCAGAACTTTGTTGCAGGTGTGTTAACGCTGTTTTCTAACAGCCGGCTGTGGCTGTTAGAAAACAGCGTTAACACATACAAATATAAAACACAGCCACCTCTACAGCTGTTCCAGCAAAACTTATGAAGATGGTCAAATATCAAAGAGCTCGTAGTAAGAGACAGCGTGGAGACACAGGCAGCTGCAGGGAGGGAGGGAGCCACAGCCGGGCAGTGTAAGGACATGGTTCCTTACAGGAAACAGAATCTGTCTCTTTGCTGCAAATTTGCAAATCATCACTTTTCTTTTTTGGCAAAGTTTTCTTTTCTTTTTTTTCATAAATCATCTCATGATGCTGGCCACCTGTGGTGAAATCATCTATATCCTTAGTTAATCAAACCATTTGATTCTACCCCTTAACACAGTGGTTCTCAATTCCGATCCTCGTGATCCACTGCGCTGCCTGTTTTAGTTGTTTCCATGCTTTGGCACACCTGATTTAAATGAACTAGTGATTGGCAGGCTTCTGCAGAACTTAAAGCCATGCTGAAGTGCAACCAAAACATACTGTGTATAGTGCAGGGATAATCAATTCTGTCCTCAAGGTCCGCAGTCCTGCATGTTTTACTTTTTTCTCTTCTCTAACACACCTGATTCAGTCAGTGAATTATCACTTCCAAGTTCTGCAGAAGCCTGATAATCATCTATTCATTCAAAGCAGGTGTGTTGGAGCAGAGAAACAAGTAAAACATGCAGGGCTGCGGGCCTCGAGGACTGGAATTGATGATCCCTGGGTCACAAGGATCGGAATTGAGAACCACTGCCTTAACATAATGACCTAGTCTTTGTTTTGGTTTATTTATTTCTGTAGCTTTTTACAATCATTTTTCTTATGAATTGTAGTTTTTTCTTATTAGTTTAGGTCCTGTGTTCTCTGTGTCATTTCTCATTCTCCCTCATTTAGTTTTCTCTGAATTTTCTAGTCATGTTTGCCACCATCACCTGCACAGGTGCTGTTCATTATCACTCCTGCCTCAGTGGATTTAACCAGTCTCACATCACCACTTCCTAGTCTGTTCATTGTATGGCTTCTGCTGTCATCTCTTTTGAGTTTATTGTAAGTTCTGCCACCACATTGCCATTTTGTAAAGGGGCAATATTATGTGTTTCTCAGGCATATATTTAAATTCTATACCATAATAAAGTAACTATGTCACCTTCAGTTGTTAATAAAATGCTGTTTTTATGTTTAAATCAAAAATAAACTTAACTTCTCATTCATTTCTGTTTCTAAACACCTTGAAATTGGACTCTCCTCTTTAAGAACCTCCTTAGGATCCCATCAGGCCCATTTCAGCACATCATCACAGCTGCTTCTCTGTGGAAGCTCAGTGTAGTTTCCTTGGCTGCACTGAGGTGTGTTTGCTAGTTGTTGTTGCAGGAGTGGCGGAGCGGGGCGGGCCATGGGGGGTGGGGAGGAAGCTCGGTTTGGAGACACAGCCCAGAGGAGGACCTGGTCCCAAAAGGTGGTTCTAGTCCCAAAAGGTGGTTCTAGTCCCAACCGGTCATTTTTGCTCCCCTGCCTGCTGCCTCAGGACATTACAGGATTTCTCAAACATGCATGAATGAGTCACAGTAAGACTCTGGGCAGGTTTTTAATGAGAGGATAATATTATAACATGATATAAAGGTAAAAAAAGTTGATTTTACATGATATAGCTCCTTTAAACTAATTATTTTGTGTTATTTTGTGCCTGCCAGAATTCTGGGTACAACTTCTCCATGACCTCCACAAATGTATCAAGTGTGATTTAAGCTGAGCTAAGAGGTTTTTTGTATTTATTGAAAAACTTGGATTATTACAGTCGGTCATTATTAAAAATAAAGTCAAAAATGACTAAATAAGTCACAAAATATGACATAACATTAGCCAAACTTCAATTTAAAAGGGAAATCACACCTTCACTGAATCCTGGAAGCCTGTTATATACACGTCCAACTCAGCGCTGAACGCTGGTTCTTTAATTAGTGATTAGGACACTTTAAACGGATCACAGCCAAGCTAGTTTATTCCCCATGTGGTTTACAGTTTTTCTACTAATCTAACAGATTGTAGGTGGTGGTTTTACATTTTGGCATACAGACGTGGTTTTATCTACCCCTCAGATGGAGGGGAACAAGTTTTAAATGCAGCCTTCATGGAGACAAACAGTTTGCAGAACGTTTCGATGTGAAGGCAGAACGTTGTTCCCATAACTTCATGTAATTACAGTTTTGAGTTTTATTCTCAGAGAATTTCTCCTCTCTGTCTGCTCACATTTAAAGACTTGGATTGGCTATAATTACATAATTAGACGAAAGTCAGAGTTCCGCTTTTACAGAAAGAAATACTGTACAAATCTTTATACCCGGATCTGACAAACAGCTGGTGATGGCAGCTAATCAAGAACCGTTTCTTTAAAGAGCTGTTTGACTTCTAAAAAAACCACCCAAAAACAATCACACTTTATTTGGGCACACGGGCGCGCACAAGCCCACCACACTCGGACTAGTCGGCACAACGCCAGGCCTTATGGGTAACTGGCACGGGCGGTAATTTCCATGGCAACGGGAATGTTGGCCCTGGCGAGTGCCAGGAGAGCAGCTGGTAGGTAGTGGTGGATTAGTCTCCGAACAGATTTACTGCCAGTCAAGCACTGCATGCCCTTTGAACAGAGGAAGAAATCATAAAGAAGCCATTAGAGTGAAAGAAAACAAAGAGGGGATTGTGGTGAAACTGAAATCCACAGAAACCTTCTCCGGCTTCATCTGCCAGTTCTGTGAAAGGGTTGAGTGTGAGTGAAGAGCTTGTTGCTTCAAGAAAATAACCCAAAAGCAGTTGTAGAACAAGGTGTTTGTTGGTTGTTCGGGGATTTGATGAGTGGCCTCACACAAAGAGAAAAAAAACAATAAATCAGGGTTAGTTAGCGTCAGTACATCTTATAGACACTTTATACAAGTTTTATTATTAATTTAGCACTTTTTATCTGTGTAAAAGAAAGTTTATATACATAAAGAAACTAATTTTTAACATATGTTAAGTTTGTATTTAATAATTAAAGAGCTACAAGGGTTTTGCAAAAAAGACAGGATTTTCACTTTATAGTTCACAATGTTTGATGTAGATCTTTGTATTTGATAAAATACTCTGTCTTGGCATTCAGACATTAAAAAGAAAAAAAACCCATAACATTTTATCTCCCAGTTGAGGTGCAGCATGATTCAAATATAAACCTGACATAAAGCGGGATCAGATATTAAATAATTCTTCTTAAAACAAACATTCCTCTGTGGTCCTGAGCAGCACTGAGATACATTCAACCTATCAAATGCAACATAAACTTATATGTGTGTGTTAGAATAAAGCTGTCATTTGAAATCAAAAGAAAGCCTTTGAATTTTTTCCCCCCGTTTTTCATTTTTTATGCTCTCGTTTAACATCAGTGTGAATATAGATATAAGTTAAAATGTCCACTGACAGTATTTCACTGAGAAACTGATTCTGGTTGGAAAAATATGAATTATTTAAACATGCATATGTGAGTTAGTAGGAATTACTAATTTATTAGAAATGTAATAAAAATATCAGTCACTATTACCATTTAACATTTAGGATTTTTATCTTAATTTAATTGTGTGTGTTTGAGTAGAGCTGGTATCAGTAGTCATTATCTTACCTGCAGAGCAGTCAGGGAGAATCTTGGAGAAGTTGTGAGGAAGGATCAGATTTTCTGTGTTTAATACAACAAACATGTTTTGTTCAGATAAAATTAATGTTTTAACACTTGATCACTTTTGCGTCAGGTAATTATCTACACTGAAGACTGATGACAATGGAACCTAATTGTTACTTGTTTCAAGTGAAGCATTGAATTGCAAAACAGATCAAATTTAACAAGTTCATTCTGAGTATCTAATACAAAAGTCCTGGAGGACGGGGTGTCACAGCAAAGTGTGTGTATAAATAATTATATTTTAAAAGTCTTTTTTTTGTGTTTTTAATGGTACAAATTTGTATCTAAATGACTCATCATCTGAATGCATGTTAGCTATGGAAGTTAATTTGTTTTTTTATTGTTCAATCAAACAAAAACATTTTAATAAAAAAAAAACATTTTTTTTTCAACCAAACAAAAAAGCTATTTCAACCAAAAATAATAATAATTTCGACCAAATGCAATTAAAAAATATTCAATTAAAACTTTTTTTTTTGCATGTCAGAAATCTTTGGTTAAATCTTCAATTTTTGGTAGAAGCTCTAAATTTTTGGTTGAATTAAAAAAGGTTTTGAACATGAACATCCGGGGCGGGACCTAAGGAGGAACTGTGTGAGATGTGTCTCTATTGGTTAATGTGGACTGAAGTTTGCGACTTTACTTCCTGTTTATATGGCCATGCATAACATCAACTTCTGACATAATTGGTTGATTCACTCCAAGCCAGTAGGTGGAAACATATCTGATTTGACTTTCGTAGATCCCCCCCCCCCCCCCCCTTGCGTCATTTTAAAAGTTTGCTCAAAATTCAAATTGGATGGAATTTTGTCTACTGTCTGCTGCAGGTAAGATATTGACTGTGCCCCCCCAAAAAAGCAAAACCTAAATAAAGACCTTAAAAATTGATCCTTTCTATTAAATCTGATCTCTGCTTTTGAGTTTAGGTAATTAACTCCCCCAGCGGAGCGGTCAGTTCCCTGAGGCTGCAGATTTGAGCCCAGGTTGAGTCAGGAAGGTCATTTGGAGTAAAACAGTTGTCAAATCTGTTTTGTGTGTATATTCTGGCGACCAAGTAGGAGGAAGCTGAAAGAAACAAAAAGCATAAATGAATCATATAAAATAAATGTAATTTTATTTGTTTGTCACATATTTTCCTCCAGTCTGAGAGAAATCAACTTTTCAGATTGGTTTCAAGTCCCCCAAAAAGCACTTAAAATGAACCTTTCATGATGATTGCTGCACCTGAAGCTGCTGTCTGCATCCTCAAGTGTGAAACACTTGTTTTGTTTCTTTTTTCTAACCAATAAATGAATCAAAATGCAACTCAACACATCATGCAAATGGATTATGTACCTTTTCTTGATATCAAGCAGATTTTTTTTTCTCATTTTAGGTGATTTAAATGCTGGAGTCTACACGTTAGATTATTTTATGTCTGGTGTTTATTATTCAAATGAAATGAACATAAATATTGGAGTTAATTCAGCATAATTTTAGTGCTAAAGCAGATGAAGATAAGTAAGTATGAGGCTGAGGTGCTTTTTGAAGAGAACTTTACAAAACTTCACTTCAAATCGTCTGAACTCTCTTTAAAAATGATTTATTGTCTCTGTGAGTGACATCTTTTCTCAGTGTCATCCACCTCCAGTTAGACTGTGAGGACTGAGTTTGACTCACAATATTCCCAGTCCCTCCAGACTAGGGAGAATCTGTTGCCACTGACAAGCCTCGACTTTTGCAGCTCTCATATTGTTCACGTCTTGGTGAACGCTTCAGCAGCTCGTCCACCTCAACAGACAAAAAGGAGTAAAACAAGCAACGCAGGAGGCGATTATCACACCTTTACACACTCATCATGTGCATCATTTAAATTTTTTATGATGAAGTCAGGTTTTTCTCAGTGATGCAGGATTAGAAAGCGGGACAAGAAAATACTCTTAGATGCGCTTGACATTACATTATCTTGGTGTCAACATGTCAACATGACCTTTTGTCAGCTCACCACAGATATGTGGTTCTGAGAAGCAACATGCACATGTGAGAAATAAATAAGGATTAAGCCGGATTTTAGCCCCCAAATGAACAATTAGGAACAAGTCTAGGCATGTCCCAGGGAGCACCCCACTGCCATCCCATCAGGGTGAGCATAAAGTGCAGCATGAATCGACAGACTGTTGGGAGACTGCAGTCTTTCTGCAGACCAGCAGCTGCTCCTGCAGCTGTCCACAGAGGAGGCTTGTGATGGATACAAAAGAACAGCTCCAAATACCCCCACTAAATAAAAAAGGTGAAAAAAAGGTTGCCTCAAAGACCCTCGGTGAACGGATTTATTATTCATTCACGAGTGCAGTTCCTAGAAACTTGCTTTGCTTCCGAGGAAGTTGCCAGTTTCTTATTAGACACAGGAAAAAAAAATGTGTGGCATTAGAGCCGGGTGCCTGAGGGGTCCAGGGACATGGTTCACATATCTCCCTACAAAGGTCAGTTAAACGAGATGCAAAAATAATCACGGAAATGAGCAAGACGATCGCAAAAACACCACACCAGACTATAAATCCAAACGGATCCAAGACAAGACCAGAGTCTTGTGATGGTCTTACACAAAGGGTGGAGGAGCTGTTTATGGTAGAACTCTGCTGGCTCTCATTGTCCCATAATCAGTCCATGACAGGATGGACAATGGGAAGATTCCTCCTGTAACTCTCATCTCCAACGCTCCACAGTGCGTCCTCATCATGTATCCATCAAATCTGTAAAATAAAAACTTTAACCACACAAAACCACACTGGTAATAAAAAAAACTCATGCTAAAGTATACCAAAGTGAAGTCAATATGAATTCAGGCTAACGTTGAACAAGTTTTTCAAATCATAAAGATGCATAAACTCTTGCTTTTGATAATGCACTGCAGTTTGGAAATAAATGAGGTCCTTTTGTTGTCATTTCATAATTAGGAGGAATGGCACAGGAACATCTGAAAAAAAGCAGACATTTTGATCAAAAATCATGGGAATGTTACTTTAATTGCAAAACAAATTTGGAGTTTATGAGGAAAAGCAAAGGAAGAATTTTCTCCTACAAAAGGTTGTAAACAGCATGAAGCATTGTTGTGAAGACATACAGAAGTGGCAGTGCTGGAAATAATAGGAGGTTCTTAAAGAAACAGAGGGTAATGTCAATGTGTTAAGATAGACAATGATTTAAAGTCTAATTTCTTTTTGATATATATACATTTCCATAACAACTGAAGGTAGTGTAGAGTTGAAGTATGTGTCTGAAAAATACATAATACCACCTAAGACCCAAACTCTTGCAATACATTTTTGTCCACAAGTGGCGCCAGGTCCTGGGAGGTTAAAGAAGTTGCTCTGATTGTCTGAAGTTCAGCTTCTACCGACATGTCACTTCAGATCTGAAGAAAAGATCAAAGTGGAAGATGTTTGTTCATTTCTTTTGTCCCATCAGTCACCTGTATTCTAAAACACCAGCTCTTTACTGACTCTAGTTGTGTTAAACTAGTGAGGAACAGTGAGGACCAGCGGTTTGGTCAAACAATAGGCTGCATTCTCTTCACTCCACGCCTTTTTATAGACGCCCGTCTTTCTTTTGGAGCCTTCCCCTCTGACATGGGTTTAAACTGAGCTATATCATTAGGGAGTCAAGAGCATCTCTGTTGTGCCTGTAAGGTTTCCCCTCTCGGTTATATAATGATCTTCCCGTAGGCCTCTCTTAGTGTTGGCGGCGCTCCCCGCCTTCTAAACCCGGCTCAGATGTTGGCGCGGCTCCAGTCCAAACAGGACCTACTTTGTCCTCGACTCTGTTTTTTGGCACCAGCTGTTCGACTCCAGCAGCTGACTTCTTTGTTTTACTTACAGACGGCCTCTTACATCACCTTCATTTTTCCCCTCTCTCTCTTTCCCCTCCAAGTTTGATCTGTTTTTCAGGCTCCTCTTTCTGTTTTTCCTTCTTTCTATTGACATTTTTCTCGCCTGGAGCCATTTCCCCTCCCTCCCTGTCTGCAGAAGAGACTGTTAGTGTTGTGATGTATGAGGGCAGCTGACACCCACCTGCTTCCCAGCAGTTTGTCTGGAGGGTGTTTCTAAGCTCCTCCATCGGCCATTGGCTATTTACTGGACTCCTCACATGAATCAATACCAACTGTCACACCTGGCAGCTCCTGGTAAACAGTCACTTCTCTAAACTATTTGTAAAGATAACAAATAAAGCTGAAACATAATTATGCTCTTTAATACTGACAGCAGTGTGTGACAATTGATTATTCTTCTACAACTTCATCATGGTTCTAATACTGGATTAAGTCGTATTTTATGGAGGATAGACGACGGACTCGTTAGCAGTGATTTACAGGCTGAGCAGAGCTTCTGTCTCGCTTAATTTGAAACATTAAAATTCGTGAGCGCTGAAAACTGTTGTAATAATTGAGGCAATTAAAAGGTGATTAACTAATAATGGATTTCCCACTGTGGACTATCAACAGAAAAAAAACCATTACAGCAGATAAATAAAAAAACAGATGATTGCTCTTTTTATTCTGAGTAAAGCCTGGTTCTGATGAGCTGTTATGTGGTCCTAAAGATGATCCTGATCCAATTGTTCTCCAGACACAACCAGTCCTCTCAACAATGAGAACTTTTGCCAATATGCGTCAGGTCCTTCAGTGGAAAACCAGCCCCGATTTTTGTACACGCCAATTGCAACAATAAAACTCCGTTCAGAAGGTGGAGGCAAATTAACAACAAACAAAAAAGCCAAAAAAGGAAAACCGGAAGTTTATTTGTGTGCTAAATTACATCCCGTAAACCAGGGGCGGGCATTGAGGGCCAAAGCCCTGCACGTTTTACTTGTTTCTCTGCTCCAACACACCTGATTTGAACGAATAGATGATTATCAGGCTTCTGCAGAATTTAGAATTTGAATCAGGTGTTTTGGAGCAGAGAAAAAGGTAAAACATGCAGAGCTGTGGCCTTCTAAGACCAGGATTGCCCACCCCTGCCTAAATGGTTTTAATATAATAAAACCAAGTTCCATCTAATAGTAAAGATCTTATTGTTCCATATTTTCCTAACAGAGCACTTTGCTCTCAGACTGCAGGTTCACTTGTAGTTCCTAGAGTTTCTAAAAGTAGAATGGGAGGCAGAGCTTTCAGTTATCAAGCTCCTCTCTTGAGGAACCAACTCCCAGTTTCTGTCCGTGAGGCTGACACTCTGTCTACTTTTAAGATTAGACTGAAGACTTTCCTTTTTGATAAATCCTATAGTTAGACTTAGGTTTCTTGAATCATTCCTTAGTTCTGCTGCTACAGGTTTAGATGGTTGGAGGACAAACTGACCACATTTCCTCACTCTGCTGCTGTCTTTAGTCTCTCTTCTCTACATGTTTGTTGTCATTATTTCTATCAATAGCATATGTTTTCTTTGTCTCTCTTCCAGAAGTAGGTGCACCTGGACCAGTCCTGTGTTTACTGTCTCTTTCCTGTCCCCCCAAACCCAGCCGGTCGAGGCAGATGATTGCCTGTTCTGAGCCTGGTTCTGGTTCTAGTGGAGGTTTCTTCCTGTTAACAGAGAGTTTTTCCTCTTCGCTGTCACCAGTATGCTGCTGAGGATGAGAGACTGTGATGAAGTGATTCAACACAATCTGCTGGCTTCTTTAGATTTGTTGTTTTTTTTGTGTACAGTGCCCTGAGACGACGTTTGTTGTTACTTGGCGCTATATAAATAAACTGAACCGAACTGAAAAGAACTGAACCTTAATATGTTTTTGTCTGATATGATATTTACTGACAAGCATTTCTATCAAAACCAAAACAATGGTTGTCAATAACAAACTGAGTATCTTTGATATGCTGACCTAAATTTAACACGTCATGGTTACTATTGTTACCACAGTCAGCTTTAACAGCTGACAGTGCAGTTTTTAAGTTGTCTTCGCCCCATAAAATAAGGCTGCTCTCTTCAACCATGAAGAATCATGTGATAACGCCTCTGGACAATTTACTTCATTAGAATGAATAGTTTTTTCCCCCTTTTTTATGTGGTTCCATTCCAGTCTTACCAGTTGGTGGCGGTAATGCGGCAAATCTTTGTTTTCCAACCACCACGAAAACCAAAGAATAAGAATAAACCACATACGAGCTCACGCACACAGATCTGGAGAAGTATGTCAAGGCCCATAAACCCTGTTGGAATTCACGCACCAACGTTCTGAAAGGCATCTGGGTCAAAAGTCCCATTTTCACTCCCTCAGCCCAACTGACTTGTTTAGTTTTCCATCGTGAATCATTGCCAGCATCACCTCTGCTTGGGTTTAAAGGTCCTGATCAGCAACTGAGCGGAGAACTGTCACCGGAGTTTGTAGGTGAAACATGTCCTGCAGCGGGGCTGAGACCCTGAACGCACCACAGAGATATGCTTCCTTCAAACAAATATTCACACCCCTACACATGCAACTCTGTTTTTAAAGGCACACTTTGGTGACTGTTTCATGATTTTTGGTTGTTGGTGAATGAAGATGCCAGTGATACGCTGGTATAGCTGATTCTAATGTATTTATAGAACAAATAAAAAACAAAACTTCAGGACTAACTTTCAAATGTAAGGAACAGAAACAGAACAGGCATGAATGATAAGTGAGTTCATAAGGAGTATAAATATCAGGAGTGATCACAGAATGACAAACAGCTGAGCTAACGAGCAGATCAGAGACAGCTGTGAGAAAGAGATAGTGTCAGGGAGCTGAAAACTAAACAACCTGGTAGAAATTAGATAAATAAAACATTTTAATACACAAAATGGGAAAAAAGGAAAAAAAAAAAAGATAATAAAACATAAAAACTCACAACCTCTGAAGTCCAGACCCATTTACCTTAGATAAAGGTCAGTTTATGTTTTTAAGGATTATTTCAGATTATAATTTGAACCCATATTTCTATTTTAAAATACATTCTGTCAGTTTCTGGTTGAAGATGAGTTACTGCCTCATGGAGGATAATATCCATCTCTGACTTTTCATGAGTTGTTGATGTAATGATGTGGGAGACTCATGGTTTGTGGTGAAGAAAGAGATAAGATTTACCAGATGATCAACCTGTGGCTGAGCTTCTTCCTAAATCAAAGGCTGTGTCTCAATTCGTGGGTTGCACCCGAGTGGGCCGCGGCCGACGTCGGGTGCACCCGACGTGGGCCGTAGGCTGCTCCTGTCGGCTGCAT
>JARVGW010000323.1:8341092-8359596 GCA_031762495.1 Anablepsoides rubrolineatus
GTCAACATGTACAGTAATGGGAAATCCAGACTCTTGACCGTTTAGCGTTAGCCATTAGCTTCACCAGCCGATCACACGGTCACGTGGTTTCTGAGCACTCCAGTTGTTCTATATAAGCTCCTTGAATCAACTTCACAACAAGAAATTACAGGTCCACCTGGCATTGATTTGTACTCCAAATACATCTTACTTGAATGATATATCTAGTCTTTTTTTTAAGCACTAGGTTACCTGACTTGAGTGGCGAATAGTCACATAAAAAATGTGATTCACTAAGAATTATATTTTGATCAATGTGTGACAAAAAAAAGTTAAGTGAGACAATTTTCTTTAAAAAAAATCAATAAAAATAGATACAGATTTTTATATTTAGGTTGTTATTTACAGTAAGTAGCTAATTATTAATTTATTTATTTATTTACATCAATTACACTGCAGCCTCTTAAATTTAGCAAGCTGACAGGTGTCATAAACAGTTTTCACAACTTTAAAGAGACCAAAGAAATGATTTGTAACAGTACAAAAAGTAACAAAATTAGTGTTTGGTAGATGATTGTATTGTAACAATGCTTCTTGATAATAAATCTTGTATAGACTTATTTAAATAGTGACACATTTGTAAGGAACAAGCATTTATGGGATGAGCAGTAGAGCTGAGTATGTAGGTTGCACACATGACAATTTACCAAATCGTCTCATGTCAAACAGCTTATTTTGCTGTTGTTATTAACACTTATTTTGAGCTTCTGGTACTCCCAGGTGCTACCAGTCAGCTGACCACTGTAAGATTTATAACCAAGAAACATTGTTACAACAAAGAGAAATCTACCAAACTTCCATCACTCTTTGCTGTTTCTTCTCTGCTGTGTTTGTTCTGGATAAACTGTACAATCTTTGATCCCTTCTCTGCTCACCTAAACCACAGATAAAGATCTGAGCGAAAAGGAAACTCAAACACTTCCTGCTTTGTGCGTTTATTCCCAAGACGTCCCACTAACGGATCCCTGTTCAAACATCTACGTTGGTGTCTCCTCCGTCTCAGAGGCAGAGGCTGAAGAGGAAGTGGCCTCTTCCTGATGCACCTCGACAGGTTGAGTGAAAGTATCTGAACTTGTGGTTAGAGCCTGTGTGTGTCAGCGTGTAGTCACTGAAAAAAAAAGAACTCTGCTGCCTGTGGTGAGAATCTGCTGTGTAATTACAGAGCAGAAAAAGGAGAAGGACAGTTAAATTTAGGGACAAAATAGAAAGCTGAGAGGAATGTGCTGATTAATGGAGCATCGAAGCAGCATCTCTAAGCAACTCGCCTCATTAAAGTTCTGCCTGAGCCTTCATTAGGCCTTAAAACAGCCAGCTAAAGTGCTGTTTGTGTGTGGTATCCTCATTAGAGCTACAAATGATGACCAAATTTAGACTGGACTCTTTTTGCTAGTTCAGACAGCTCTGGATCAGCCAGAAAGAAACAAAAAGACAGCTCTGTGAGGTTGTGCGGGGGAAATACCTTCAACTCTTTCATTCATAAATAATAGAACTGTAAAGGTTTGATTTGGAAACAGTCAGATTAAATAAAAGACACAAACCTGCATGAGTCTCCTCTGTCGTCCTTTGATTTTACATCATTTTAACATGACTGCTTGAATTTAAATAAGATAATTTATGTTGATGAATTAAAAAGAAAATCCCACCTCCCTGTGCCGTCCTCATCATCACCAGGCGATTTACATCTTTTAAACTCATTGTTTTGATTTCACAGCATGCAAAGCTAATGTTTTACTGTCTAATTGCCGCAGCAGGCAGTTGTTTTCCAGCTGAAACGTTGCTAAAGCCCACCGTTCACCACCTGCTCAGCTTCAAACAAGAGACTCACTCACTGATCAGTGAAAGAACTCAGGTTAGAGACACAAAAACACAGATAAAAAGAGAGATATACTGTGTAAATGGATCAAATTTCTGTTCGTATTAGCATGTCTAAAAATTAATATTACATGAGCATTGACTAATGGCACTGCTGGGCACAGGAAGTATCCCAAATTACTCTGTTATTCAAATCCCCGATGGCTTTGTGGTGTTGTGAGAGGCTTTGGTGGAGGGGTTCAATATTTCTAATTGGCTGCAATCAGGATACAAACCAGTCTGCCTCTATGAGGGACACAGTGCACATGCTAAGTTTTCATTAAATGTTTAGTCTATTTATAGAGTGGACCAGTTGTTTTTTAAAATGCTGCAAAGTTTAATGGAAAGATTCCCAAACTTCCTTCTGATCTACAAAATAAAAGCTGCAGAGACGTGCAGACCTGTGTAACTGTACAAATGTTGGGAATAAGCTAATTAAAATAGTTTGGAATGACATTAAGGTTAGCCTCAGCTATCATTATACCATGTAGTTAAAATATATATCATTAGTAATTCATCCATCCAACTAAACCAAGTGTCAAACTCAAGTCCTGTGGGCCAAATGTGGCCCAACACGTCATTATATGGCTGTTTCAGTTCATGGGTCACTGCCCGACTGCCCCGTGCTGAGTGCTGGCTCAATTCAAAGGGTCCTTCTCATGCATGCGGCCCACAAAATCTCAAACAAACAAGGATGCATTCGAGTACCCTTCCTGGCCAAGGATGTCCCAGGATTCAATGTGCCGACAGCAAACTAAACAGAGAAACAAAGATGGTGGAGTTCTATCTTTTTTACCAAGTCGGCGTAGTTTGGAAATACATCACAGACCAAAGAATTTGTTCTTAAATGTAAGTTTAGCAACTTAGCTGATGAAATTCATGCTGTAATAACATGCTAAATACAATGCAGCTACAAATACTGACACTGAAATGACAAATGACAAAAAAATGACAGTGAAATTGGCCTCTGTCTCTTTAAGAACCTCCTACTGTTTCAGACACTCCCACTTCACAACAATGCTTCAGGGGAGGGGTGCTCAGCAGGGGACTGACTCCAGGGGGGGAGCTTTGGGTAAATAGGTGGAGCTTTGTACCAGCAAGCATTTAGGCAGCTCCACATGACAACCACAGGAGAGAGGAACAATTCAGAGCAACACTCTGAGTAGTAGTGTTTGATATTATGATTTTTAGATGTTTTGTGTCTCTCAGTTTCCTGACTTTCCTTTTCTGAAGAAAAAAAGCTCTTTTCCAGAGACCTGTTGTTACATAATCCCTCCATCCTGATTTTGCCTTTACCCAGGTAGCTATTTATGAAGTCATTCAACTTTTGATGTCATTCATCAGTTTTGAATAAAGCTGACAGGAGTTTTGATGTGAAAATAATGGATTTTAAAGTTTCTGTCATAAACTAATCTATTGAAAGTTCCAGCTGAAAGTTGAAAAAATAAACAGAACTAAGATTAAGTTTGTCAAGTAAAAAGAAGAGAACATTGCCCTTTTCTTTATCGCCTCAAAATTGTTTGTTTGGATAATTCTCTCAGTGCGTAAATCTGCGAATCGACCATTTTCAAATGACGTGACGTCTTTTGTGCCAACCGTCAGGTACCATCCGCCGTTTGATCAATCGTGCTGCGGCAACAGTCCATGGAGGATAAATCGCCCTGGTAACGAAGTCAACCGAGCCGGACAGTAGAAGGGAAAGACTGACTCATCACGCTCAATAAAACAAAGAGCAAACAACAAGTGCGTCAGGGACGGATGTTCAGCAGTTATAAATGTCAAAAGCATCATTTCCCAGGGAGAGAGAGAGCAGGTCGCATCACAACAGAGCTCTCCGGGCGGGATGTTATGGCTCAGCAGCTTCCATCCCTGTTAAAAATAAATAAATGTTTTCATTGAAGACATGCTCATTTATTCTGTGTTTTCAAACTGCCTGCAGCCACAAATGTTTATGAGGTGAAATTTACAGCTGGGAGGTTAAATGGGAGTCAATCTCATCCCCATTTACAGCCATATAATGTGATCTAATTATTATGGGAGCATTTAAAATTAATGTAACACATGACTCTGGGTCCTGGAGAGGAAAAGTGTTCCAGATGCATCGTGGGTAGGCAGCAGGCTTCATCATCACAAAACACTTAAATGACTTGGGTCAGTTTGATCAGATGTTTTGATATAGCATTCATTTCAAGATTTAACCAAAACAGCTCTGTGTCTCTCATCGTAAGATTTTAATTTTCAGCTTCAGCATGAAAATCTGATGGTGCTTTTCTGACAAGAAGGCCAGATTTTTTATTTCTTTAGGATTTTGAAGGTTTTTAGCTGCTCTTTCATGTCCTTACTGTTCTTCATCCGACCAGTTTTCAAAGAAATGTTTGTTTATTTACAAGTAAGGCCACCTAATTCTAATTTATGAGTCATTCAGGAACAGAAAAAAAAGGCTGTTAAACTCAGGAAATGAACCAGTGTTGTGTCAACTTTAAAACAATCATCGTAACAAAGATCCACATCTTCACCTGGTAAGACAGTTTGTCCCAGTTTCTTTAAAAATACCCAAGATAAACAAATCAAAAATAGTTTTGAGCACCAGTAAGGTGATTATCAGAGCTTTTAGCTGAAGACTGATGCAATTCTTAGGTTGCATTTATTTCCTGATTTTTAAAAATATGACTTTTAGTTGCCTCTGTGCAAGTATTTGTTTTAAACTTCTCCATACTTTTCTTTTTTTTAATCACACTTTCATGATTAAGGACCGGACAGAAAACAGGTGGAAAATCAACCAAAGACTAAAAATAAAAGTATATTGAATGACCCTCAAAAAGCCTGAAAAATATTGAAAAAAACAGAATGAATCTAACAAAGACTTTAAAAGACATTAAGGATGATTCAGACTTTCTTTACTTGCATTATGTTGCACATTTGATCAAATATGAAACCTAAATGAACTTTTTACTTTTAAATCATTAATAAAAGTTGCAGATTAGTTTTTATTAAAAGCTGTTGATCAGATCAAAGAATCAAATGGCGTCGCTTCATTCCCATCAGCAGCCCACAGTTAAAAATAACCTTAACTTTCTGTATCAGAGAAATCTTAAGTTTTAATGCCCCACAAAGAATTACAACCCAGCCTTACTCGGAAACAATGAGCGAGTCAGTCTGTAGGAGTTCGGTGTCAGTGGGTGTTAAAAAAAAAAAAAAATCCCTACAAGTGTGAAAAGTGATTTCTGAAGGGGAATTGAATTGAGTGACAATATGTCATAAAAAGGAAGACAACAAAACAATTTTTTTCATTTCTCGAAGCTGCTGGATGTTTAATTCAAAGAAAACAGAAGTCTTTTGTTTTGGTTTCTCTTTGAATGTTTGATTTACTGTTTGTTAGCGCTTCTCTAGTGAAAGTACTCCACTTCACTTCAAGGCTGAAACAGCTTTGTTCGTTTTTATTCAGCCGTTCTCTGACTATAACACGTTCAGAGTTTGTATTCTGAGTGTAAGGAGAAGATTTCATCTTTTTATTTTATTTTATTTTATTTTATTTTAAACTTTAAGAAATGACATCGCACTCTAACTGGTTTAGTTTTTTTTATACTTATATAGAAAAGTGGTTGTTTCTCCAAATGGTGATGAATTGCGGAACTGACTGATTTGTTTACATATTTTTGCATTTTTCTTAAAATTCTATACATTTAGAAAAAGACCACGAACAGATGAGATGCTTGTCAAGCTTACTGTAAAAACATAATCAGATTAAACAATTATCCTTCAGAGGAAAACAGTCAGACCTGCTGTTTCTCTCTTGACTTTGGTAGATAGAGGGAGCTGCTGTCCTGTATTAACCCCACTGATTGGGTGACTGATGATGATGATGATGATTTCAGAACATCTAGTCTCAAAAGATTTTACTCATCAGTGAGTTTTATTGAGCAGTGGTTTGTTAAATAACAAATTAAAGTAAGTAAATCTATCATTCCTGTTTAATTTTTAATAAAAGGAGATAGAATAATCACCTCTCTCTCTCTTTTTCAGTGGAGCTTTATTTGATTTGAGGATATTTGAAATGAAAGCTCCTGACACCAAACAGCCATCTGCTCTAACCTTGTTCCATCAGCCATAAACAAGTCGGCTCCATCAGGGAAAAAAGAAAAAAAAATGTCCTGGCCAAATATTTGCTGCTCTTCTACCCCATTTGGTCGAGCGTGTTCTGTGTTTGCATTTCAATGACCCACGGTCAGTGTCAGAACGAAGGCACGTGTGTCCCTGACGAGGCGTCCCCTGATAAGACGCCGGCGGAGGGGAGAGGCCTTGTGGGCTGGGAGCGGGGTGAAGGATGGAGCAAACAGACCGGCTGCAGGTTCACACACATCATCACAGACCCGTCCGCTCCCTCAGATCTGCTCACAGTCCTCTCTTTTTAGTGCCCGCCTCTGACAGGCAAGGCAATGATGTGTTTGTCTTTCTGTTAGCAAAATAACTCATAAACCACTAAAGAATGTTTATTGAGTCTCTCAGAAAATGATCGTCATCTGTACAAAACCAACGGATTAACTTATGGAGTTGACTCAATTCAAGAAACACAAATGAGTTGAACAAACTGTCACCAAAATACATTAATGTTTTACTGACATTATCCTAAAGATTGTTTTGGTAGCAGATCAGATTGATCAGATAGATATACTAAGAACTTACAGATTTTGTAGGAGTTTTGTTTAGAAATTAGATGACATGACAAACTCAAGGCCCATGGGCCAAATGCAGCCCGCCACAGCATTTTATGTGGCCCACAAAAGCTTCAAAGATGTATCACTGTCTTAAAATAAACATATGCACCATTGCCCATAAACTACATATCCCATAATGCATGTTGATTATTTTACCAGCAAAAGGACAGCATTCCACTACAAGGTGGAAGTGCACAGGGTTCAAAAGTAGCTGTTAAAATCTCAACTTCACTGCATTTTTATCAGCTGCTTTTGTTTTGACAAAGTTGTACTGGGAAGTGGGAATTTCCCACTTGTAAGTCATACATTTAAACTGGTAAGCCCCCTTCTGTGGGATTTCCCTGTCAGAAAGTGGGAGAGTTCAGAATTCAAGATGGCGGCTAAACTCAACAGTGAGTAAAACTCTCTTAATTTTAATAGTATTTCTGTATTATTTGTTTTTACATTTGGTCAGCTGTATACAGGACTTTTCAGGGTTTATAAGAGGACGTGTTAAACTGCTGTTTCTAGGTAGGAAATACCACATAGAGCTCTGTTATTGTTTGTTAGTGGTGCTCAGTATTAAATCAATTATGGTAAAACACAGAACAAAGATTTGGAAAAACATTGGAAAAAAATGTTTTGAATTAACTAACTACAACAATATAAAACACTGTAATAATTTAAAAATAATAAAATATTACCTTCTTCTAAACAAAACTGTTTAAGGAAAAAGTCACTAGTTCAAAATAACAAAAAAGAAGCAACAATGAAACAAAAATATAACAATGTCAGTGTGTGACACCCCAGAATGAATTTTATGACATCACATTTTATTTAAAAGTGAAATGACTTTATATTTCCTTTACCTCAAATGGCTTGTTAAATCGCCCCACTGAGGTGTCAGGAAAAAGCATTTGGGAGTGATTGTTCTTCCCTGCTTTATTATCTGGATGGCACTTGTCGATGAGTCTTTCTCCCTGCGCTCAGCGAAGCACGTCTTAAATCCCCGATCCTCTTAATTACTGCTCATGCAAATCACACGGCAGAGCTCCCTGTACATTTTCAGGATGAAAATGGAAAAGTGAGAGGAGAAAGGAATGCAGCAGTGGCCCTGTTACCAGTGTGGTCCTTTGTTGTTATTTTTTTCCTTCTTCTTCTTTTCTTCAAATTGCTGCAGATATGAAATTAGCTGAGGAGGATGGGATTGTGTGGATTAGGCAGAGAGATTTGACCAAACGTGGACTCCCTACGTGTAATTCATTTTGACGTCCTTGAAATTGCTAGTGTGAGAAATTAAGCATCTGCAGTAGCACACACACACACACACACACACACACACACACACACACACGTACACACACACTGCCTCCTACATTACCCACAACAGCCACACCATCATCACCACTCCCATGTTTCTCTGAGTGCCTGAAATCCAATGGAGGGAGGTGAAAATTCAATGGTTTGTTGTTTTTTTTTTCTAAATGTTACAGCTCTAAAAAAATTTGGAGTCTTTATAAGGAAAAATCTGACAGTTTGATGCCTCTCAGTGGGCACCGTTAATCCTATGAAAGTGTATTTAAGTGTTGCTTTGCACAGCTCACAAAAAAAAAGCTCCCTAAATATTTTCTCACAGTGATTCAGAATGAAGCCAGTTTTCTTTTAATCAGCAGAGGTTGTGAGATCGTTTCTTCTAAAGGTCCTGTCACACTGTAACCTTTTAGACAACTTATGAACATTTTAAAGATGGAATTAAAAAAACAATTGGAAGCCTCTTTTAGGGATGTCAATATTGTGATGCATTATAATAATATAATGCAATTGATCAAATATAGAACTTTTATTAGTAATTTAGACATAAAAAAGCTTCATAAGTTGTTTAAAGTATTATGGTTACAGGGCCTTAAAAGGCTGTTAGATGATGCTCAGATCACTGAAGATAAACTAGTCACAGAAGTATTCACTAAAATGTACAAGAGTTGTTTGTGAACAGTAATATTCACACATGCATCAACAGTTTTTCAAACATACACGTTCTGAATTTGCTAAATGTGTTTGCTACAAATCATCTACCTGCTCCTGCCTTTGAGAATCCTGAGGTATATTCTTTGGAGTATTTTTGAGACACACTCGGTGGCCTGCAGGGTGGTGAACCACAGCATAAACATTAACGCGTCTGGCTCGGGACTTTTCTGCTGTTTCAAACTCCTCTGGAAACATTTTCACCATCTCTGTGCTATAAAAGGTTAGATTGTGCAAAAGCTTTAAACCGCCTAATGTCTTTATAATGCTTATGCTGGCATTGAACGTAATCTTGGTCGAACTCTCAAGACTTTCCAAAAGAATTTAGCTCTGGTTCTAAAATGCAAATTTACGTTTGCAAAATTTTTCTAAAGAAAGATTAAATTGTACCTTTGTGACAGACTACTGTCACAAAGGTACAATTTAATCTTTCTTTAGAAAAACTTGTTCTTTAGAACAACTTTTATGTAACAAAGAGCATAAAAAAATCTGTTGAATCAGACATGAAAATGAAATCACTTAAAAAATGTCTCTAACTGAGAAAATAATAAAAACTTAAGTCCAAAAGCAGAGAGACCCTCACTCAGAAAGTCGAAAGATTACAAGATTTGGCTGCTTGGATGTAAATTATAACAGAACCTTGTTAGGAATAAAATGAGTCTTGTCTTGTGGACAGGGTGGCTGATGGGAGATTAAAGTGTCCAACCATTAAAAACAGAGAGGTGGAACTCTTCTCTGTCCAAAGTTTACACAAACCATTACAGAATGTGATGTTTAGAAAGAAGATTATATCACCAATCACCTGATGTCACTGTGAGGCTTTAGAAGCCTTCCATGAACCCCTCTCTAACACCTCCATGCCTTCAGCCTGAACATGAGCGAACATACTGATTTGGTAATCGGTCCACAGGTTAAAACCATCGCCCCAATCAGGCCAGAGATGACGAAGACTTCTGTGCATGCTCAGATGTTTTTGTGTGTGTCTTTGTTTTAGAAGGGGAGGGTACAAATGTCTATTTATTTTCACGTTCAGTCATGTCATCAGGACGAGATCAAACAGCTTTTACTGTGGATTTCATGAAAATTGTAGTTCTTTAAGTTCTTTAAATAAATGTATCGGTCTGGGAGGTAAAAATCAAAAAGTGTCAGATGGTTGGGAGCTTTAGTAAAACATTCAACTTTGTCTTAAAAAGAACACTGCACATACAAGTGATATAATAAACAGAGGAAGCTAAAGGCTCACTTAGCCGTGCAGGGGTCAGCTGACGGAGCACAAACCCTCGCAAACATGTTGGCATTCATACTTGATGCGTACGCTGGTGCAGTATTCTCCGACAGGACGTGTGGCAGCACGCTTCATAACTTATGAAATGTTGTAAAAAGGAGAACAAAACATTTAAAGGACAAAGTATTATAGAGCACAGCGAACGCAGCCTGTGTGGGGTGACCACTGTTGTTGTGCATCTCCTTCAACGCATCAGCTATGAACCTATAAAGCTTGGCCACAGCCTGAGAGTGCTCCTGTTGGCAAACAAAACTGTGACTGAAAGTTGTGCATCACTTGCATGTGTGTCGCCCTGAAAATCACAGACTGACCGTGGAACATTCTGATCCTGCACATGCAAATTTGGCAATCTTTGCTACAAATCAAAAATGAATTTATTCCATTTATGGTTTAGTTCTTGGGAACGCCTGAACCAAGTCAGCTGCTTGTCCAGTAGGAGCTTCAGCAGTAAGACGCAGTCACTGATTCACACGCCTCTACACAACGTCTCCACTCTTGTGTTTTGTGTCCATGAATATGTGACATAAATACAACTCATGTGACCCGAACACAACCTGAGGGGGCAGGACTTATAGTATACATGTTGTGAAGGAAACAATTTGTAATTAAACTTTTAAATAACTAACCCCTCAGAAAAAAAAAAGTGTTTCAACGACCAAATAAAATAGAAATCTGCAACATCACTGCCTTTTGGAAACCTTGGTGTGGAACTGGTCGGTTTCTAAAACTCTTTCCTCTCCTGAAACCACTCAACAAGGAAGCTTTCTTCCACAGACCTGAAGGCAAACATCTCCCTCTTCTTGCAGGACATCACAACATCCTCAGATTGATTCTTCAGACTGATCTCTCTCCGGATGAGCAGTAAAATTTACAAACATTGAAACAGATACTTGTTTTTAAATAAAAGAAACTGTAGATAATAAATATCAACTGAAAGCAAGATGCTGTGTAAACACTCTGATGAATCATTGTTGTCATGAACGTATCATCTGTGGAGACCAGAGCTGAGCTATCATTTTTACTGCCAAGCTATAAAATACACTTGATTCTTAAAACAGAATTGATACTTTTAGCTCACATTACTGAAAACCAGCTCTGATCTAATCTGTAGTTTATTATAAAGTGAGTCAGAAATATTGTAGCACCTATGACATTGTTCCTGTGCTCCAGATGCATACATCTACAGTTCATTTTGATTGTTTAACTTGTTATAAAAAGAAAGCACAAGAACAAATCTGTTCCTCTGCCTGAGCCATAAGATCTGAGGAATTTGTTACACATGAACCAAAAACTAGATTTGAGACATATTTGAGTAGCTGCCAAAGTCCAAACCAAAAAAAAAACTTTCAGAAAGCTTGAAGAAATAGTGATCAATACCAGATTAAAAGAAAAGTCGGACTGGGAGAGAAATAAAAGAGAAGTGAGGGGCAACTTGGGGCTTATGTGCAGAGCTGAAACCTTTTCCCATCTTTGTACAAACTTTTCATCGTATAAAATAAGATTTTAGCACAGAGGATGTTTCCAAATGGGATTTTAAAAGAAAATAAAAGGAGAGTGCTGCATGAAACATGAAAACAAGAGTAAGATCAACAATCAGCATCTTATGAGACACATTGTCAATAATTAAAATGTTATTTTAGTTGCAATGAACATTTCTTACATCATGTACAAAGAGCAGTTTAAACTCATTTCAAGTTATTATTATTTTTTTAAACATGATGTGTGTCAGCTGATTGCGGCCACTGCAGCCCCGGTTGAGTTAAAACCTGTTTTGTTTGTTTGTTTGTTTGTTTGGGTGCACAGCCCTGACTCTTACCTGGGATTATGTCCCTCCATTAGTTAATCACCAACATGCTAAACCTTTGTAAACAACAAAAAAAAAGGTGAAAGATAGAAAACATGTTACAATCAAACAGCATCAAACAGGACGATCACTGAGCATCAAATAATTCTCGGATTTGTCTCTGCTGTAACATCTGCTGAACTTTATCTCTTGGAGTGGAATCTGGCAGCCACATGGCGAGCATTTCAAGTAAATTACCAAACATCGTCCCCTCTGCCGGCGTGATGACTTTATTGCCACTAAAAAGGTTTTGACGCTTTGATGTTTGAGGCCAGCAGGAAGTAAACGTGGGCCGCTCTTTCTAGATAACAGTCCTGGATCACTCACCTGTGCTCAACCTATTGATTCTTCCACCTGCGGTACAAAGCAGAGGGTCATTCTGACCACATGAAAATAGAAATGAACAGAACGGCCAAAAAGATCAGAACATGAGCTCATTGTTTCTGGCAGTTTCTCTGATTTCATGACAAATTAAACAAGAGCTTTATTTGATCTCTTGTTTACTTTAGTCGACGCAAAGCAAATATTCTGTAGTTTAGCAGAAGGGAGGTTTGTAATTTCTAAATAATTCATACACCAGTGAAAAAAAAAAAGCCTGCAGGCTTTGCTTGGGTCCAGACAGAAACTGAAGTGAAAGGAATGGGAGTGTTAACACTCAGAGTCGTTCTCAGTGTCTTTATGGCTGAAAAATGCTGGTGAGGAATTCAGGGAATGCGACTTCTCGGCAGAGATCAGAAGGGTTAAACATTAACTGTGCTGAACTCTTCGGCCCTCCAGTGCTGCTCCCTGGGCCAATATGCCTCTGAAGTTCAAGGGTCCTGCAGGGGTCCTGCAGGAGCCCCGCTGAGCGCTGGGTGTCAATAACAGGTAGGTTACATGCAGCTATAAGCGGTCCCATCCCAGTTCCTCTGGTCCTGGTCCTCACAATCGGTTGATGAAGTCTGATCAATTTATTACAGCAAAGACAATCAGGTGACGGCAGTGCAGTTATCTAATTGTTTCCACTGTGGAACAAGTGTTTTGCAACATGTCTTACCTAACCTGACGGAAGTTCTTTAAACCAACTCTCCACACCGTCGAAACACGTGTGGCGTTCAAAGGGGTTTGTGTCTTCGTCGGTCGGACACTTTGAATAAAGCGGTGGCTCCTATCAGAGAGCTGTCAGGGCGAAGCACAAACAGATAAAAGGCTCAGATTAGAGGCCATAACCAAACGTTCTTTGGTCCTTTTCCGTCTGACGGCTGTAAAGCTGTTATTCATTCAGAGCAAACGGAAAGTGTTGGCTGGACCTCTTTACAGACGTAGATCAGATTGTTTGAAGTGGGGATCAGAGAAAAAAGTTACCAACTGTTTTTTTTGTTTTTTTTTTACCTGTACGTAGCTTTTTGAGTGACCTCGATTTGAAGAAATAATGTTCTGACTGAAGTGATGAGCTAATGGCTAGTTTGAGAATAGATGTGACAAAAGGGAATCATTTAAAGTAGCTAAAAATCGTTAATTTGGTTTTAAGCTGAGGTCATTCAGAAATCTATCTACAACAGGTAAGATATTTATCGTCAGCATAATTTTTCGGCCATGTTAAGAAAACCATGAGAGAACACCAACTGCAGCAGGAGGTTCAGAAGACAGCGGGATTAATTTTAAACAGCAATAGAACATGGAGCGTCTTCTCCACAGAGTTCTTGGCACCACCGCTGATTCTCTAGTAAGCACTTATTACAGGACGGGGGTTTGGATGGACGCCACGGTTTCGACAGTGAGGGATGGGGTCGCCCAAGCAGCAGCTGTGGGTCTCTGTCACGGGGCAGGAATGGGAGGTGAGGCAGCGCGGAGGCAGGAGGTTCAAGCAGCTTCCTGCTGTGGGGGGGTGCTGGGACAGATTTATGGCCCAGCAAATGATATGTTAAAAGGAGAATGCTTGGAGGGGCCGGAAGATTGGGTGTGGACCAATCTGCATATCTGCCATGCTTGAACTGAGGTCAGAGGTTTGTGATGGCTGCTGCAACACTCAGACCTCCTGACATTTAGAAACAGCTTTTTGTTGATTTGAAACATACTTCAAACTTCCAGCTTGATTTTAGGCATACTTTTCTGTTTTGAGACTTATCCATATCATGATACTATACCTACATGCTTCACATTTAGAATGATGTAGTTGTAAAAGAAGCTAGAATCAGCTAAATATGAATAACAATAATAATATAAAAAAATCCCAAAACATCCTTTTAGTGACCCATGAAGGGATGCAGATCATCGTACTTTCTGACAGTCCATCAAAGATAACACTTTGAGTTTCCTTCCTCTTTTACTGGCTGCCACTTACATATTTCTCTCTGGTAGAAACTTGCTGATGAAATGACAAAAAAACAAGACTATTTGATTAAATCCTTCTTAAAATTCTGAGCATTTCTCTGGGTGGTCTTGTCTCTACTTGTCTTCTTGTCGACTTGTGAAATTTCTTCATTTGCAGCCCAAACAAGGTGCCGGAGGGGATTTTAGCAGACTGTAGAACAAATAAACTAAACAAGGCATCTCCAGTCAAAATGCTAACAAATAGTACACTATATTGAGAACACAAACAACCAAATCAAATAAAAACTCAGAGCTTTCTGAAAATATGGTTTAAAGGATTTTTGGAAAAGTATATTAAAAGATATATTTGAGTGCCTTAAAGTAAAGTTATCACTGAGAAAGTTATTGATTTCACATTTGAGCATCTAGAATAATGAAAACAAAACTGCAGCATTAAGAATATTTTTAGGTAGTGAAAACACAAGGAGTGCTAAAAGTTACAATTTTTCTTTGTCCAAAAGCTTAGGTGTTCTCCTGCAGAAGCAGGTGACCTCTCCACATATAAAAACATGCAAGTAGAAGCAAAAATCTCGACACGATGAGCGACCCCCGAGGCGACAAGTGTTTGTGCTGAGATCTGCTCAGACAGCCCTGCAGGAGGGCACGCAGACAGAAACATTATCAAAGTGAAAGGATTTAAACACCGCTGTTTAAAATATGTTTTATTAAAGTGTCCGAAACAGAGGTTGGATGATGTCATGTTCTCGGTTGCCTGTCTGTGTGGAACAGACTGTGTTTACAGAACAGGCAACTGAGATTTGATCAATATTTGATGGAGAAAACCCCGAAGGAAAGCCTTTTAGGACCAGGTGTGAACAGGAACACTCTCAGCAGTTTGACGGTGATCGGATCAGTGCCGGTGTTAGATCTGAACAAAACATTTAAAACCTTTTTTTATAAAAGTATAAACAGACTAGATGAGCTCTCACCTTCATGTTATTTTAGAACAACTCATTAGATTTATAAAGAGTATAAAGGCAAAAACAGCTCCTAATTAATCCAGAGTTTATTCTGATAAGAACACTCAAAAAACACATAATAGATTTAGGTTTCAACTGTTTTTACTTACTACACATTGCTTTTAAGTAAATATAAAGTAGATTCAGTTGAGTGGAAACAGTTACATTTTTTAAGTTAAATCCACTCCATCTGTTTTTTGAGTGAGCTACAGTGGTATTTTTACTGCATGCTTTTGTTAATTTATGACCCCATTAGTGTGTGTTTGTGTGTGTGCTAATGTAAATAACTTTGTCTGATTTCTCACTTATCTCTTCAGTTCAGTAATCAAACGGCGGTCCAGGACCCCCACCACCTCTCTGACAGATGAGAAAATGGAGATAAGTTGGTATTTAAAACAGTATCTACAATTTATTTCTTTTTTTAATCACAGACGACTTTATTTGACCTGTTTGTCCTCTGCAGACAGAATTACACGAGTCGTTCTCGTTTGTTTTAAATAGCCACACATTTGCTCATGACAACAATTCACAAGAAGAGAAATCAGTTTTTAGCTGAACTCAGAGAAACTTTCTTCTGCTTTAGTGGTTGTTTTGAAATTGTTTAATTTATCCTAATTTGTATCATCTGCAGATGTTTTCTGTTTTGCTGTGGTATTTTGTGAAATATCTTTATGGTTGTTTTGTGTCTTCTGTTAGTTGGTTTATTTGTTCCTGTTTGTTTTTTCAGGTTGTGTTTGTATTTCTTTGTCTTTTTGTCTTGTTTTATATTGTTTTGTTTTCTTTGAAATTTTTTTTTTTGTAGTCGTGACATGTTTTTATTTTATTTTATTTTAATTTTGGCACCATTATTTTGTACTTCTCTATCTTTAGCATTACCTTTACAGTTTGGTCCACCACAACAATAACTTAAATAAGTTATTTAGTATTTTTTAGTTGTGTAATATTTCTCAGTTGCTTAGAATCAGTTTGTAATATATTTGAATCTTTTTGTCGTAGCTTTCATCTGTAATTGTTTTAAATACCTTTTAATTGTTTACTTTAATTGGCTTTTACATTGTAGTTAAGTTTATCTGTATTTAAAATGTTTTCCTGTATGTCATCTGATCTTTTATCAATGAATGTCAACAGAACAAAAGTGTTAGAGGAGAGTCTTTAAATCCCAGACGAGGATTCCACGAATGACGTTGACGATCTGAACTCAGCTGAGGTGGCCTCGAGCCTAAAAGCCTGCAGCGTGGAGTTATTTCTATCTGAAGTCAGTAATGAAATGCATATTTGTGTGCGCAGCAGAGAGACAGAGAGCCCTTCATGTGCGCTTCATGTCCGTCTCCTCCTCTGTGAGCCAACACAACCATCCATTCAGTGTCTGTCACACTGCTGCATGTGATCCTCACACGCACAACCATCCTAATCAGCCTATTTATGAATGTGGTGGCACATAAAAAAAAAAAAAGCTTGTCTCGTGGTTGTGAGTGTGCACAAAGACAATAATCGATTTATTCAGCTTAAATAATAAAAGCTTCCTCATGAGGTCAAAGGAGTTATTTCCCTGGAGTCATCACAGATTCATTTACTCCATGTTGATTCACCAAACAACGCGGCTGACCTTTTCCTCCTGCTCAATTCCATCTTTTGATAATAATAAGAAAAAAGAAAAAAGGATGAGTAAATTAATTTCAGGCGGTGTGAAGCTTGCACTCTGTGAACTCGGTCTCTGCCGCGTCTGAGCTGTCATTTGTGGATGCGCATGATTCTATGCTGCTCCTCCACAACTATACTCGCCCCGGACAACAAAAGCCCAATCAGATGGGAGAAGCCTGAACACCACCAGGCTGAAAATTACAAGCTTCCACTTGTGGCTTGTGTGTGTGAAGGGGACGTCACAAGACAGCTGCCTCTCTTAGTCCTCATTGTCTCCATGCAGGCGCCACAAATCTACAGAATATGCCTTATTTAGTCAAACGGATATGTAAACGCTGCTGGGTGCTTTATTAGATCAGGAAGTCCTATGAGGTCATGTTCATGTGTTCAGTAATCCGTAACGCTTTTATTTGTTATCAGTTAATCTTTCTGAAATGATAGTCTGTATGAAAACATCACATGCTCTGAGGGACCAGAGGACGTCTCTGGTACAAAAGTTTTCTTTACAGCTAGATTCTAGAATTTTAAACAACCCTTAATATTTTAGATTTTATTTCCAAGCAGCTAGAATTAGTTTTAATCTTTTAAAATGAACTTGATCAATAGTTCTGAAGTTTTTCTTTAGACTTTCACTGCTTTTTCACTCTGTCTCTGCTGACTCCTTGGCCAAACTCTAAGGAAAGACATCAGAAAGGCAACTGGCTGCTTTATAATATGAAGGAATGAGCGAAAATTTAAGTTCTTTTCACAGTTTTGCAAATAATTATAAATTATTGTTCAGCTTTAAAAAGCTGGATTCATAAACAATCCCCAAAAAATTACATTAAAGTGTCCCCTGCCCCACAGTAAATGATCAAATCACATATAAACATGTTAGCACATTTTTCTCTCCTGTAAGCAAACACAAGTCAAGTTTCTTATCGACCTGTAAATGTAAACATACTGTAAACAGTAAACCAAGCTTGCTGCATCAAAAACACTCATAACTGACAAATGTTATAAAATTGGAGATTAATTGCAGATGCTGAACACCCCTGATATCCTTATCTGTGTAAAGACAGCTGCACATATAAAAAGCAAATATAATGTATGATTGTGAAACATATCAAAGTTCTTGGTTGACCTCAGAAAAGGTAAATATGTGATAAGTTTGAACAAATGATTATTTTAAGCATGTTGTTATTGCAGGAATCATTATATGTAAATATTACAACAATAAAATTTACAGCATTTTTTATTGTTGTGTTTGTCCTCACAATAACAAATCCAGACGGTAAGACAACAACAAACCCAAAAACACTGGACATTAAATTCTGAAATAAACCAGAAGATTTAATCCAGTTGCATAAAAACAAATATTATTCTAGATATTTTCAAAAGGAAAATATTAGGTTCATATTTTTTATATATTTGTTTATCAAAGCTGATATATTCATAGTTCTTCCTCTCTCACAAACTTCAGCTCTATTTACTGCACAGGAGATACTGAAGGTGGAACAGTCATCGTGTTGATTATCAGTTTGTTTCCAGTCATTTTAAAAACATTAAGGTGTTGCTGTCTACTTAAGCAACAGAGCCTGAAGCAAAACTCTGAAGCTTCATATTCCTTAGATTCATTTATGTTACCTAAAATGTTCTTCTATGATCATTTAAAGTGGGGTTATAGTTATGAGCAGTTAGTATCTTACCTGTTGTAGATAGCTCTTTGATACCTCAATGTAGGGCAGTGGTTCTCAACCCCGGTCCTCAAGGACCCCTGCCCTGCATGTTTTAGTTGTTTCCCTGCTCTGCAGTAAGTCTTTAAGTTCTGCAGAAGCC
>JARVGW010000323.1:8436771-8464556 GCA_031762495.1 Anablepsoides rubrolineatus
ACAATATTAATATGAAGATCTCAAACTACAAACCAACTTAAATTATACATTAATTGAAGTTTGGAGACATTTTAAAATGCTTTTCTTCAGAACCGCATCTGACACTGCCTAATAAAACTGGTTATAATTCTGTCAGTTTTACAGATGTTAGACTAAAAGTTGATAAAGTTGTAGCTGATAGTCATTCACAACACGCTCCAGGCACTAATTGTTGTGTGAGACTATGAATTAGTGGTAAAAGCAGAAACCTTTAACTCCCTAACCTCAGTTACTTTATTGATGTTGTTCATGTTTCTCCTCGTGAGAATAGTTAAATTCCAGGCAAGCCAAGATGAAGGTGCTTATAAACTCTATAGCAATGCTGCAGATTTTATCTAAGCACACAACCTGGCATCTGTTGTTTTTTTTCTTGTGCAATTAAACTGCAGACAAGTTTTGTGAGGAGACTGGCTCAACTAGTCCAGATCAGTGCAGAAACTAGTTTGACTTCTATGAACATGTCTCTCTCATGTATCTGAGTGCTTAAAGTGAAATTTAAACTGATGGTATTTTAAAACTGAGTCATGGTGTGTTCTTACTGCTGTGTGTTAACATGCAGACTGATGGAGGTCTGCAGCTTTGTTACAGAGTAGATTTTCATCCTGGTTTAGGTTTAAAGTTGCACATTAACTTTAGAGCCTAGTGATGTTCACAGAAACAAACTGCTCAAAACTCCACTTTTCTTCCAAGTGTTGCATGTTTGTGTACGAACTCCAGAATCTGTCGTCACATTTAGTCCCTGCTGCATCATCTCAAAGTGAACTCTGTGAGCAGACTTTGCTCCAGTTCACTGTCTGAGCTTTTATAAGACAAACGGGAAGTTTGTGGCAAAGGTTGGCTTCTCTTAAAAGGGGGAGGATAATGGCACAGCAGATGTGGAAGACTGTAAACAAGGTTCCATGTGTTCAACACTGCACAACAAACAGATCTGTAGGTGTGAGTGCCAAACAGTCGTTCTTGTCGAGACTTGCTCTGAATATGAACATGCTCCAGATATTTTGGGATGAAGAAAAACAGCAATGGGGTGTATTTACCTGGGGGGGAGTGAATAATCTGAAACATATAATCCAGTTTTTTATGAGTGGAGATTTTTGTCAAGGACGTCATTTTGAAATCCCTCACCTTGTTTAGATTTGTCACCGCTGAGTCATGGGAGACAGTGACTTTGCTTAAGCCATTCCAATTAGTCACATGTGCTTTTTATCACCAAAACATCAAAGTAATGATAGCTGGTTGGATGATTTGAAGCAACATCATCTTAAAGTAACTCTTACCCATGTTTGGCTCCAATGGAAACCACATTAGAAACTTTGGAACACCTCCTCTTCTGGTTAAGGCGGTGACATTTTTGTAATGTTTGTATTGTGTTGTATCTTATCTACTTCTTTTGTTTCCACCACCTTGAACTCTGTCTTAGTTTCCACACATTACAGTAGGCTTATTTATCATAAATCATTTTCTATAACCTCATAAACTTCAGTAGACATGAGAGGTTTCCAAGTGCTCTAGAAACTGAAAACTATATTTTTTTAATTTGGTAATTTCAAACAAATTGATGCATTACTGTTCTGACCAGTCCGTTTGCACATGTGTTTGATCCACTTTAATGACCTGGCTTCATTGCTTTGATGTAAAACAACACCAACGTCATGTATTTAGAAACACACCTGTTTTATTTGGGCTTCAAAGGCCCACATTCAGTCTGAAACTATAATCAAATCTAATGAATGTCTCTTTTTGTGTTTGAATGAAATGTGAAAAGGATTGATTAGCTTTTTGTTTTTTGTTTGTTTATTTCACATCCAGTTTTGCTTCATATTGTTCTGGACTCCTCACGTGTCGGAGAAGATTCTGGTCAGTGTGATCGGAGTGGAGCATGCTTTCGCTCAGCTGTGTGTGGTCCCGCTCAAGATTTTCTCCTTCTTTGTGCTGCCAGGTGAGATTTACACGGGGGGGGGTGGAGCCAGAGGGGTGGCCTGGAACCCACTTAGCCACCCTCAGTCGACTGAATATTCACTGTTTGTGGCATTAAAAGATGTGTGTTTAGAATAAATAAGGACATATATTTTTGGTTTGTATACAATGTATATAATGTATGTATTTTTTGTAGCATCTTTAAAAAATGTTAAATAAAATCTGTATATTTCACTCATTGTTGGAGAGACTGAAATGGCTATCTAAGGAGAAAAATGTATATGGATTATGAAAATAGTCATGGTATATTTTTAGTTTCCAGGTTTGAGAAACAGAATAATTTCCTTTTATTTGTATGTGCCCCCCCAGGTAGTTTTAGCATAAAAGTCGAGCTCTGTTACTGGATTTACACACATTTAGGTTTTTCCTTCTGCTGGAGCTTTAAATCTTGTATCATTGGAATGATTTTGTGTGCGTGTGTGTGTGTGTGTGTGTTTGCAGTCACTATTCGAGCTCATTTGACGGGATGGCTCATGACCCTGAAAAAGACCTTTGTGCTGGCGCCCAGCTCGGTGCTCCGTATCGTTGTCCTCATTATCAGTCTGGTTGTGCTGCCTTATATGGGGTAAGTCAGATCAGCTGTGACTCAGACTTGCTGCTGTTGAACTCTGTGATCTGAAGAATTCACCCTCCTGCTGTGAAATGATTCAAGCCATTAGAGAACATGATTCTGTGTGTGTTAGGGTTCACGGGGCCACACTTGGAGTTGGTTCCCTCCTAGCAGGTTTCGTCGGGGAGTCGGCGATGGTTGCCATAGCAGGCTGCTATGTTTATCGACAACAGGTGAGAGAACCTGAGATCATTGTAAATGTGAGAACAAACAACACGTTTTGTACTTTTTTACAGATCTATTCAATCAGGCGTTTCCTTCACTAATTATAATGGTGCTACTTGGCATGAATGGGCGTTTCTATCATTAAAGAAAACATGCAGGAACAGGCATTAAATAAGAAAAGACTGGTAAGCAGGTGATGTTTTGAGTGAGAGATTTTGTTTTCATTAAGCTAAAATGTTGACTCTGTACAGAAAACATCTATATGCATGTTTTTCTTATAAACAGCAATTTAACATTTTAGGCTCACTTATATAATTTCCCAAGAAGTGGGTATTTTACCAAAGGTGTAACTGAGAAAGTAAAACACATAATTATGTCTTTGGTGTGATTTTAAACATGTGATTTTCCGTTAAGACGTAAATAAAAAGTATGATTACAGCAGAACTTGACCTAGAAAATAGTTTTCAGAGGCTCTGCATGTTCTAGTTTATTGCATCATCATAAAAACTTGATTGCATTTGTAAACTTATCACTTAATAGATTAGCCCAACAATATTTGTGGTGGAGCGACTATCTTGTTCCTGGTAGTTTTATCTTTCCCCTGGAAACCTTTTTTTTTATTCGTTTGTGTAACGTTTGCAGAAAAACGAGATGTCCAACGAGTTGGTGGTGGAGGCCGAGGACTCTGCCCCGATGAGCGAGGCGTACTCCAGGAACCAGATGGACGCCATCGAGGAGCTACAGGAGGAGGATGAAGAGCAGGAGTGAGCTGTGAGAGAAGAGACCACAGGGTGGAGTTTTTTTTTTTTTTCCTAAAGAGGAGGCCGTGTTCGAGTCCTGGACTGGAGTTTGGTGTCGGAGGTTCTATTAAAACGCACACTGTACAGAAAGCCATGCACCTCTGATTGTTGATGCCTCAGTGTAAATTTTAACTTCTTCAGACCTTTTCTCTTCAGCAGCATCATCACATCTGTGGCTGTTTACGAATTTTCTCATGTTTTACCAATAAGCGAGGAAAAAAAAAAACATGAGTCCTCCTCCTCCTCCTCAGCAGCAAATGACAAATCAAGCGATAGAGTTGCCAAAATACAGAGATCATTTCATGTTACTTTACTAAAGATTAAACTGTAAGATCCTCTGGATCACAGGAGATGTAAAACTTGTTGGGTTGTGCAATCGTATTTGGCATACAATGTACAGATTCTTGTGTATATTTAAGTGCCCGAAGGGGTTGGGAATCCCTCGTCATACCAACCACTGCGTGTTAGACTACAGTAATGATCGTTCACTTTCAATGCAGTTTGGGAGTTAGAGCTACTTTTTGTCTTGCCAAGCATTATTCCCTGTAGTTTTCAGACTGTCGTATGTACTGTGTATATACTGTATAGGCATTCTTATTTGCAAATAAAATGCTTTAATATTAAGCTGTGGCTCCTCACTTGCTCATGTTTATAATTAATTTAAAAGAGAATATATCTGAAACATAAGCAAAATGTTAATTGCAGACATGTAGCATGAGTGTTCAGGGGAATAAAAAAATGTCACTGTTTCAAAAATGTCCTTTTATTCAAAAGCCATTGAAAACTGGTGCAAGAACTTTCCTGCAAATGGCGTAAATGTTATCACCTGTACCTGCTCTGAATTAGAGCGAGATAAAACCTCTCGGAACAAACAAAAGAAAACATTCATTCTTATTGTGCATCATTTCTAAGGCAACATGGAGAACCAAGCCAGCCTTTGTTTAACTTGTGTGGCTGATGGGCCAAGCTTCAGCATCAGTTTTTGCAGCAACGCTGGCATATTTTCCCCCCGCTCCAAACAGCTTGGTTAAAGGCAGCATGTTACTCTGAGTTGAACACAGACAGCAGTAAACACAACATACAGACCATTAGAGATCACGCCTCTGACACAGAGGCTACCATTAATCCTCCAAGTCTTCTGATCATCATCAGGTGAAAGCTGCTGCTCAACCTGATGAATCATTGAACCCTTCATTGATTAAATTCACCCATTCTACTTACACATCTATTTAAATACATTTTTAACCATTGAAACAATAAATTATTACTCAAAATTCCAGTGTAAACATGATGCATCTCATCACTGTTGTTGCTTTTGGCTGCTTCACTTTTTTTTTTTTGTGTGTAAAACAAAGGTTGAGGAAATCTGGATTTTTTTCCCCCCCTCTTCTGAAGCCCACATTGATACCCAGAAAACTAATTTAACATTAATTCTGAAAATCAAATATATACAAATGCTTAGATAAAAAAATTCTGTACAGTACAGTGAATACAAGAGCGTTGAAAAAACATCTTGTACCGGGTCTCAAATCAGCATATTTTATATGTATCAAGTTGACAGTTTGGGGGTATTTGCGTCTTTGTTTGCTTTAGTTAGATGTATGATGCTGAAAAATGATAATAATGCTGTTCATATGACAAAAAGCTTTCCAAAGATAATCAAACCAAAATACCAGAACATGCATGGATCACTTTTGTACTAACTAGTTCCAAGAATAAAAAAAAAAAAACACTTATCACTGAATGTTTCATTTCCCTTTCTTGACATGATTCATGAAACCATTGGAGAAAAAAAACAAAAAACAATCATGCTCCCTGTTGACCAACCTCAGATTTTTCTTGTGAACCAGCATGTCTGCAGTTGGCGATGATTTTCTTTATAATTCAACAAAAAGTCCAAAACATCTAGAGTACAGGCATCACACACACACTAACACAAAGTTTTATGGCAGGTAAAATTTAAATCTGTTTGCAGCTACTGTTGAGGACAAATACTGATGACTGTGAATCTTTAGGATAACAAAAATCTGTGAATACTGACATTACTGAACCTTTTCATTCATAAAACTTAACATTTAACTTGATTTTGAACAAAATAAAGAAGCAAGATTTACCAAACTAATGTATGAGCTTAAAAATTATTATTTTAGATTTAAAAGGTATGTTGTTGTTCAAGTGGGTTCTATGACAGATAGTCAGTATCTTACCTGTAGTAGATGAGTCTTATAAACGTGAGTTTCTGAAATCTACTATTCAGATCAACAATACAATAGCCATTAAAAACTCACTTCTGTCAACTCTCTTTTAACAAAGCTAAAATCCTACTCAACATGTAGATTTCTTCAAATATTGGTGTAAACCTTCATAATTTATGGCTAACACACTACTAACTCCACTCAGACCTTGTTCTTAGCAGCCTGGAACAGTCTCCATCAGCCTCTAACCAACAGTTCTTCCTCTGTATGTTCTGGTTATTATAGATACCCTCTTATCTCCCCAGAACAACCTCAGTAGCTGTGTTTTCATCAACGTTTTTAATGCACAATTTGAACTATTGCATAAGAAAAGGTGGATGGAAATGGCATGATTCAGAAAAACTTACTCTATTCCCGTAACCTGGAGAGAATTGTATTTCTTTCTCTACGTCTCCAGACAGCATGTAACATCTCCAGAACTAGTTGGTATGACAGAATAATTACAACTTTCTCAATAGTAGCAACATGTTAAATAGGTTGCCTTCAGGCCCAGGCCTCCCTTGAAAAAGAGATATGAGATCTCAAATTAATTATTCGAATTAAAATTGGATGGAAACACGGCTACTTCACCAAAACGAGGCTCAAGTCTGACTATGTTAGCCTGATTTTATATAAGATTTTATTCCAGCATTTACAAATTCAGCTTACTAAAACTGTCTAATCTGTCTAGTCCAGGTAAGGTACAAACTACTGATAACAACCCCACTTAAAAAAACAACAACAAACATCCAAAATATAACTTTATGCTGAGCTTGATCCAAGCTGTAAAGATAAGGATGGCACTATCTACACATCTAACTTTGTGGAAGCATATTTCCCAAAACTCCTCCTTCAGTTGGCATAAATCTATGGTGTGGATCGACCTGAGGGGTGTTTGTCAAACAGAAAGTTTCCCTGCAGCATCAATCAGCTGGAGGTGAGCTCCTTGTTGGGCTCTGCAGCATCCACCACTGGAACGTTGTAGTGGCGATCATCCTCTGTGACGAGACACACGGACGGCCAGTCGCTCTTATGGTCGTCTGGGTAGAAGGTGATGAACTCCTCTGTGTTCGCCTTGTACAGTCTGTAAACTTGAATGGTGTGCTGGAGGGCGTAGCCCAGCAGGAACATCTCAACCTGAACAAAACAGCAAATAAATAAAAGGCAAAAGCAGGTTGAATAGAGCCCCCACAGACGTCTCATAAAGAATGTTTAATCAGCTGCTCAAGCTCTTGGTCTTTATTTGTAAAAGCTTTAATAATGTGCTGCAAATAATTACAGCCCTCTGTGCCTTGTCTTTCCTGAAACCAGCTCGTGAAAAAGGTACAACAGTGTACATCAGAACTCATTCTAAAAATGCCGCTCATTTGCCATTTTTGTTTAGTCAAATTTATTTAAATGATGAAAAACTCGCAGCATTTCTTTTCCTCAGCAACTTTTGTTTACTATAAAGCTGCTGAGCAAACAAAAAAAGAAAGAAGAAGGGTTTTGCTACTCCTACCTGCTCAAGCCCGGCGCTGAGGCCCACATGCCTGAGGTGGTTGGAGAGAAAAGAACGCGGACGGTCGGATGAGTCCCGAGCAAACAGCAGCCAGCAGAACAAAGGGACGTCTCCGCCTCCCAGCATGCAGCTGTGCAGCTCCACCGCTCGGCCCAGCATCAGCAGCTTGAGCGCCTCCAGAAGCCCGAGCTCCTCCTCTCCGCCCTGAAACACTTGCTCACAGAGTTTCTGCCTATCTGCAGACGAGGTGCAGTCCACTGCTGCCCGCCACTGGAGACAGACCAGAAAAAAAACACAAAAACATTCAACAACAACTCCTGAAGTCATCATCTGTCATCAGTTACACATCTAACTTCTAACTTTAGATTTTAGGAATATTTGCTTAAAAAAGGCCCATTATTGGCTTATTTCTTTATAAAAACTTTACATCAGGTTAAATCAAAGCTTTAACTAAAGAGCTGCTGTACTGTATTGCTTTCTGTGTATACATGCAAACATTTAAATCAGTAAAGCTGCAGTAAACAATAAACACTCGAACCTACAATTAGACGCTAGCAGTGATATAATCTGCTGTGGACCTCACACTGTTACAGTAAAAAAACTTTTAAAAAGGCTCTTCTATCCCTCAAATCTTCTCCTAAACTCTGAGAATTATCAGGGTTTGTTTAGACTAGCAGAAAAAGAAATGCCTCACAGCTTTTAGGAAGCAACCACTGTTCAACATGTGGCAACAATCAAACTCAAAGCTCTGTGGACGTTGGATATTTGTACCACTGTGTTTATAAATGGGTTTAAAATAGTTCTATTATTTACTCATGTTGTGCTTAAATAGCTTTTTTTTCCCCCTCTCTCTTTGTGATGCGTTTCTGAGTAGATCTGCAGCTAGTACCGTCATTTGGAGACGCTCTATGTAGCCCTTCAGCTGCTGAGTGGCATCTCCTGAGCCGTCCTGCTGCACACACACTCCAGGAAATCTCCACTGGCTTAACAGTCCTTCCTGAGCCTCCAGCTGCTCTGGAAGCTGTAAACAAACCAGAAGTTAAAAGATTTACTGGGTGAACAACTGAGTAAATGTCTGGAGCATTAACAAACATTTTACTTTATATTGGACCTAATTATCATATTAAACTTCCTGTGTTACTCCTGGTTGGTACACTGTTGTTAGTTAAATTGATAGTAAATTCCAGTTAAACTGTATATAAACTAAAACCATGTGACCGTTTTAATTTTCTTAGATTTAGAATTGCTATACAGTTTGACATTATACTTGCTTCATTGTTGGTCAGCTCCCAACTAAAGTGAACATTTACCATTAGAACACTGTCCTCTTGCAGCCACAGCGGCACAGAGATGCTTTGGGACAACACCTGGAACAACGTGGCTCTGAGGGCGCAGTAGTTGTCCCCCCTTACTCTCCTCACGCTGTCAAACTTCTGGGACATCTCTTTATAACCCTGCAGCAGCACACTCAGATATCAGCAAAACAAACAAACAACAACTGGCTTTGATCTCAAACCACGACTTCCAAAAGGCACCAACCTTTTTAATGAGTGCACTTTTGGATGTATTTCCTTTCCACTCTCTCTCACTGTAAGACAGAATCTCCACAGCTGGAGACAAACTGCATCTGTCCTCCACCTTTAAAACTGAGAGGAGAAGTAGATCCCCAAAACAAAAAGGTTATAGTTCATTTTTTTCTAACAAACCTGAGCTGAAAACATTTTGTTTTTTTAATGAATGGCCCTGCTGTTTATTACTTTGTGATGGAGACAGCTCCTCGGCTCCTCTGTACAGGTCCTCTTCACTAAGAGGAAACAAAACCCACATTTTTAAAACACATAATTGTCTAAAATAAATCTTATTGTTCAAACAATGAAATGAAAATGTTTTTATTGTGTATTTCCACACATTTCTGTTTAATAAAATCTGCCATTTTGACTTTATTCTCTTAATAACATCCCAGGAGATGAAAGTTTCCTTCCTGATTTGTGCCCTCCAGGTTCTAAACACAATAAGGTATCACCTCCTCCAACATAATCCTCAGTGGATAAAAAGCAACTATAAGGCATGTGAGGCTGAAATCCAATTCAGAGCTATAAAGTAACTAAAAATGCTCTTTACAAACCTGTTCCCCAGACTGTCTTTTTCTCCAGCAGCAGCTCCATCACTGGCTCCAACATCTGAGGCCAGCCTGTCTTTGTTTTCAGTCACCTCCTGGATCTCAGGATCTTCCTCAGGCTGAGGAGTCTCAGGTTCTGTTTGAGCAGCCTCCTCTTCCTTCTCCACTCCATCCTCCTCCTTCATTTCAGGAAGATCTTTGTCTTGCTCTCTCAGCACAGTTTCCTCCTCAGCATCCTGTTTGGTTTTCTCTGAGGAAGTTACAACTTTCAGGTCCGCAGCACCTGATCCCTCAGGATTTGGCTTTTCATCTGTCTCCTTTGAGCTTCAAAACAAAGTTACATTTCATGTTTAGTTACACATTCAGGTTTATTACTGATACCTCAATCTAACACTTAAATGAATTACTGTGTATAAAATTACATTTTATATGAAGAAATGTATATAGTTTTCCTGCAAATGTTGCAGAAAAAAATGTAAATGTGGGTCAGACAGTCTTAGAGATCCTTTACGCCCCCTAGTGGCTACAACGGTACAATCAAAAACAAAGTTTATGTAAACAAACGTTATGTTTGACTAAAAACAGAACCTGCTGACCTGCTTTTGACATCTTCTGAAGATGTATCCTTTGTGTTTTTGTCAGAGATCTCAGAGTCCAGTTTCTCCTCACTGAGGTTAGGTCCTGTGGGCTCCAGTCCAGCAGAAAAAGACTGGGAGCTTTTTCTCTCCACAGAACCATCCTCCTTGCACGGAGAGCCACTATCGTCCAAACCCACCGTCACAGCACTGCAAACACAGCAATCAAAACTTTTTAAAACTGAGGTTTAAGTATTGTATTAACTAACAGGCAGACCTGATCTAATTTTAAGCAAGGTTATGGGAAGTATTGATTAAAGGGGAAATAAATGCAACAAAGTATTGTACAATCCAAAAAGTCTGGTAAAAACAGTAGAAATGTCGGAAATTTAATGATGCAGCTCGCCAGTAACCATACATCATGCTATTTCCCGAGGTTTACAAAATAATTCATGCTTAGTTTAATGGCTCTTTATGACAATGATTTTACTTAATTCAGACAAAAAAAAGATTATTTTCTTTTTAATTTGATTTCTATCAGGTAACTCGGATCTGTAAAATAAATTAGTTCTTTGATGTGTTACTTTTTCTTGTTGATGACCTGGCTAACACATCACTTTTTAACCTGAACTGAACTTAATCAAAGGTAGCACAATAATCTTTTTCTCATTATTATTTTCTTATTGTTATCATGTAAGGCAGGTGATCATCTAACTGCCTGTCTGTGTGTCTGTTAGCAAAATACATCATAAGTCTCTTAACAGCTTTAAATGAAATTCAAAGAAAACCTAAACTGGCTATAACTTTGTACGTTTTGCAGATATTAAGCTCAAAACCAGGTGTGGTAGTAGCTGAGAGTCATCGCTATCAGATACTATAAGCGCTGATAGATCATGCACAATCTTAGTTAAAAACTTGGGCATGAAAATTAGAGGTCAATATTAGGGGTGTAAATCACCAGCTTTATCACGATACAATATTACATTGATATGTTTGGATGACGAGTTGATATTTCGCGATATCACAAAGTCTGTCACTGTCTAACACAATGACTGTGTTAGATGGGCAGATGATGTTGATTCACATCAAGAATATGATAACGATATAGACTGATATTTTCATTTTGCCTCGATATAACTGAATCAGGAACCATTCAAATCGATACATCGATATAGATTGATGTTACACCCCTAGTCAATATGTATTTCTTCAAGAAATGCTCCTTCAATTTTATTTTTTAATTAATCCTAAAATGGGAAAACTTGTTAGCTAAAGCAACATGAAGGAACTGTCAGAGAACTGAATTTAGATGAAATACACCTGTTGCATTTAAGCATGATTTTAGGAGATGTAAAGTTTTTTTGCTGACTCAACAATCACTCAAATCTTTAATGTTGTCATGTAACTTACCAGCTGGGAGCCTCGATGTTAGTCTCCAAAGTGACCTCAGAGTCGGGCACCTCCTGACCCGCTGCCGCAGTGAGTTCAGCGTTTGGCACAGATAACACTCCCTTGTTTTGTGTAAACTCTCCTGATGGTTTGGCATCTTTGGAGCATCCTTCTTGTACGTCAGCAGGTGAAATGCTCGTTGTAATGTGCTCTGTTAATATGTTTGTCTCAGGATGTGAAGGGCTTTCAGGGCAGACCGCTTTAGTTAACAGTAGAGCCTTTTCCTGCACAGGATCTTCTGCTTCATGTTGTTCCCGTTTTGATATTGAGGCAACAACATCCTCGCTATGAGCGGTGCCGATGTCCTCCAGCAAGTTTAAAACATTTCCACTGTCAGCAGGAGAGGCGTCCCTGTGTTCAGGTTGTGCTGTCGTGGCGTCTTCTTCGAGTTTAGATTCGTTGCTTGAAGAAAGCGGAGTGTTTTCTTTTTGCAAAAGTCCATTTTCCTGAGCGTTACTGGACTCCTTTTCATTCTTCTCAAGCTGCTTCACCTCTTCCTTCTCATCAACTCCCCTGAAAGACATAACACAGAATGAGCAATGCCACTGAACACAACAAAAACACAACTCAGAATAGATATGTTGCATAAGAAAAATGTTTTAGGATTCTCCCTGCGCTGTAGGTGGAGAGGAAACAGAAAATCTTTTGATCAAGAGCACAGTCATTTCTTTATCATCTCATGGCAGAGCATGAAATGACTGGAATGTTTCTCATGCACAAACATCTTTTAACAACAAGTGGAAGTTCCCCTGTCTTATTCGTGACTTCAAAGTAAAGTTAAAGTGATTTGGGTATTGAAACACATCCCACAGAAACCACGGGGGGAACATTCGATTGGTGATTTATTTATTCAGATCCTTCAACCATTGGTCAGATCTTCAAAAGGGACTTTCATAACTGAAGAAGCTGCAGTCAGAGGGTGTACGTCATATTATTTTAGGCCTTTTAACGATTTATTTCAAAAGTTCTTTTCACAGGCTGGAATGGATGCACAACATACAATGATTTTAAAACAAGAACTTTTCTCTAATTCACTCAATTCATTTGAAGCTACCCATATGGACAAGTAAAAGTTTTTTATGTTAGCTGAGACACAGACTGAGCTATTGGGCCACAATGACAAGAAGTAAATTCAGAGGAAAGGTGAGGCTTTCAAACCTAAGAACACTTTAGCAACTGTCAAGCATGGTGGCGTTGTCATCATGCTGTGGTACTGGATCATTGAACAGACTAGATAGAACAAAGGAGGAAGACTATCTCCAAAGTCTTCACCTCAGATCGACAGTAGAAACTTGGGACACAACTGTGTTCCAGCAGGACAATCCCAGACAGACATCAAAGCTAATTTCTGATTGGATAAAGCTGCTAACAGTAGAATCCTGGAATATCCTTCAAAGCCCCGAACTCAACCCTGTTGAAAATTTGTGGAAAAAGTTGTTTGTTTAAAAAAAACAACCAGATTAAATGGACTCGATAAATTCTACTAAATAGAGTGACCTAATATCAGCCAGAATTAATCAAGAAGCTTGTTGAAAACTAGAAAAAGTGTGATTGAGGTGCACCTTAGTAGAAATTTGAAGAAATATTATTGGGGATGTATGTAGTGTATATATCTGAGCTTGTGACATTCCTGTCTGTGAAGAGTGGGTGTGAACTTTAGTTCTGACTGTAACGGTAAGATTTAGTGCTCTAGACGAGAGTTATGACTCAAAACTGTACTTGGAGGAACATTTAAAAAAAAATAAAGCATTTAAATCAAAACAACAATCTTTGGATCAGAGTTTGATATTTTTTTCTCCCTTGCTTGTTTTCCCCAGACACTGAATCTTACCTCATCTCATCACCTCCTTCGAGGCCGCAAGTGTCGACCGCTACTTTTTCACTAATGCATGTGGTTTTTGAGTCATCTTTCAGTAAAACACTCGTTTCCTCCACACTGCCACAGGGAATTTCAGCTTTACAGCAACAGGCCCCCATCTGTTTGCTCCCACTGCTCGGGAGGTCAGACAGGCTGGATGGGGGCTGGGGGCGGGGACCCTTCTGGTCAAAAGGGACCAGAAGTTACTGGAGGAGCCGCTGATGTTTGAAGATGATTAGGAATCCATGATGAAGAACTTCAAGCTGCAGCTCAGGAAGTAACCATGCTTCTTGAGTTTAGAGACCTAAAGGCAGATAATTCAATGTCAGTGACAGTGAGTCGAGGAATAAACAAACTGTTTCATGATGCAACAGGTGATACAACAAATAGGTATTACATAAGACAAAATAATAATAATAATAATAATAATAATAATAATAATAATAATAATAATAATAATAATAATAATAATAATAATACAACATACAAAGTTTTAATGTGTGGCAAAAAATATTTACCACCTGATTTTACCAGTTAGGAAAACACAGAACAAGATTAACATCTTTCAGGTGGCGGCTGAACTTTAACTGAGTAAGTTGTTTCTTGTTCCTCAAAACAGACAAAAAATGAAAGCAAAAGTATTTTTCACACAATGCAGAGAACTAATAATGACTACATAGCTGTGCAACGTTCTGGAAAACTTTTATGATATTGAAATTGAATAGATAAAAGATTACAAAGGTTGAACTGCAAAAGATTAAAAAGAAAGTCATAAACCTGATGATACCAAGGCTAACCTGCTGCAGAGGGATAGAGGCATCTCCTACTATGTAATACACTGGTCTGTGGGAGTGTCTCTGGCTGCTTCAGGAGTGTGCTCAACCAAAATAAATTCCCTAATTTCCTAATATGTGAGTTTGTCCACCAATGTTTTTCCCCATTTCTTGATTAATTGCACAGGTATACAAGAATTTAAATAAACAATTTCAGAAGTCATCGGGGTTTCATTGTAAGGATCACACAAAACCTGTATGAATATCTTGGGTAAACTAGAAAAACAGATTTAAAGCAGCTTATAAACTGATTACCACATCATGAAGACAAACTTGAGTGTAGACCTAAATAAATGCAGTGAATTAAATTAAAAATTGAAATCAGTTTAAAAAAATTACAAAAATTATTTTGAGTTATTTGGTCGATGTTGATGGTATTTAGAGATTAAGTGAAACACTGGGGTGTTGTTAAATAAGCTATTATTGTGAAATTCTGCTGTAATTGAGACAGCTGTGTATGTAAAATAAGAAGGTTCACAACAGTAAAAATCATGACTATATTAATTTTTTGAAGAGTAAGAAAGGGGTAGAAAAATATGTTTTTATTTCAACCTACTCCTTTTCAATACAGATGGTCTTGTAAGTTGCCCAATACAAAGGTATTCATGTATGTACATATACACACATTTGTTTTGTTTTATTTTTGTTTTGAAATAAACATTTTTTAACCCTTCAGAATTTGCATAAACCGAGATTATCAATGTTAAAACTCCACATAAAGTCTAAAACTGTATATAGTGTCCAAAAACAGCATAGATTGCCATTTTATATAGTGTATATTTAAATAAAAACGTAGCACAAACTGTAAGAAAACTTGTGTTGTGCTTTTTGGCAATTAACCTTAAAGCCCGTTAATTGCCACATTTGCAAGGAACATGCATTTGTGAGTATGTGGGTTGCGCACATGAAATATTTTCCAATCAGGTGCCCAGTATAAGGTTTATTGCAAAGAAATAATGTACCAAACACAAAGAAATCCTTACTTTTTGTGCTAAGTATGTGTATATATGCATATATTCAAAAAAATATACACATACATGCATATAAATATACACAGTAGATATATACATGTCATGTATATACGCCAAAGGGAACATTCACCTAAAATAAATAAAGATCATTTTACACCAATGTAAACACAAGGTTAACATGATCTGCTAAAAGCAACGCCCCATTGATTAAAAAAAATAACAATACGGAAGCAGCCAGATAAGTGACAGCGTGATATTTAATTTTTATCTGTGATACAAAACGGCAAAAACGATAAACAAACTTACCTCGTTTTGACTGAAGTTAAACTCTCAAACCTTTCTAGCATGAAGCTTCTGCTCTTGGTTTCACTTTCGCGAGCCTGTCTTTTAGCCAGCTGCTAGCTGCGGATAAAAACTTAAAATTCAAACGTGAGTGACGTCCGCTCATTGAAACCGCTGCCGCCACATTGCTTTTCTTCCTTTGCCGCCGTTTCTGCAAATACCAATAAAAAATAGTCAACAAAAGAGGCGGGTATTGTTTTGACTGTAGTTTGTGCGGAACATCTGTTCGTATGGATCCCTAGCTTAGCTGGAGCAGCAGGTCACGGCTCGGTCCGAGCGCATGACGTCATACTCGTGTACGCCGAAAGCTTTGCGGCATTCAAGTACTCCTCGGAAACTTGACTGTCTCGTCTGTTTATATTTTTGTGGACTTTGAGCAGTCTTTTTTCAACCTTCGATTTGTGAATCATTGATCATGGAGAAATTAGATTTTATTGTATCTACAAACAAACGGGTTACAAAATTTAACAGGGTGAAAACAAAGGTTTTGTATATTTAAACTAATCCCAAACGAGCTTTTGTGCCAAAAAGAATGGCATAGTAGGGTAATGAAACCAATGTGGACGTTTTGAGTAGATCTACAGAAATAAAATGAACTTTTAAAATAGCTATCAATAGTATGTTTAGCCTTAACTGTTATAAATAAAAAAGGTCATAAATTTATAAAACATATTGAATGTTTGGCAAGGCTTTCCCTGAAGTTGCTTATTAGAAATGATTATTATGTACTTCTATGCAATGTAGCTGGGGTCAGAGGTCTTTTATATACTTTACTTTGTAGGTTAAAAAGCAAAAATAGCTTTATGCATGAACCAGGACCCCAGTGACACTGTTTATCCCAACCCTGGCCCTCCTGCATGTTTAGAGGGTTCCCTGCTCTCTCACACTTGATTGAGATGATTGCAGTTCAACAAAAGCCTGCTAATCAGTAATCAATTAAAATCAGCTGTGTTGAAGCAGGGAAACATCTGCCTTGAGGACCAGGGTTGAAAAACACTGGTTTATCCACTGTAAATAGTTTAAAGGCTAACAAATCCTCTTTCTTCTTTGTCATGTTTTTCTATTTTTAATCAATATTTTACCTCTATTACACTACGACTGATATCAAAAGACAAGGTTTTATGACTAAAATGACTTTTTATTATCCTGAAACTGTAAATACAAAATAGTTTACAATATATACATCAAATATGTTTCTGTCCATGTTCCAAAATCTTGTTTGTACAACAGTTAAAGTCCTGTTTTGGGTGATATTAGCTGCAACAGTCTGATCACTGGAGGTTCCTCAGCTCCTGTATGTGACCAACCAGCTCCGGTGGTAGTCCCAGCTCTGACACTATGTCCACACAACGCTGCAGCAGCAGATCTAGACCTCCATGTGGGCCGGAGGAGCTGTCAATGGACTCTGAAAAAAGACTGTGTGGCTGTTGAGGACCATCCATGTCCATTTTCTGTTCACTCCTGCAGCAGTCCGGCTTGTTGCAACTCTGTCTACCGCAACCTGTATTTGCCTGTTCCACCTCCAGATCCTCCATGCTCTCTGAGACGTCGCTCACACTCGGAGGAGAATTCTTCAAAGTCCGCATGATGCTGTTCATAATTTGGTCTTCGTGTTGTGTTACCTGCTGCAGGAGGTGGGTCACAGAGGCTGGGATGGGTTTGTCTGGATGATGGATCTGGCACCAGCACCATACAGCGCTGTGGAAAAAGATACAAATAGGCTACAGTGTTACATACAACAATACAGAGAACTGACTAGAGCAGGCTTCTAATGAGCTGAAAAGAAACTTCAATTATTGTCAGAACAAAACAGAGTCAGGATGTTTCTAAACTAAAAGGATTTTAACTCAAAAGGCCGTACACATTATTGTAATATAAGGGAAAAATATGAAATAAACAGTAATATTGACAGCAGTAACATTACATTCTATATGACTGAGATGTCTGCCCACTCATGGTCATTTTAAAACAATAAGTGTCTACATTAATTCATAATATTTATAGATCTGTTTAACAGTTCATAAAGCATCATTAGGCCCATCAAAGTCAAAAAGATGTGTTAAAAAATGGATTCTTTCAATTTAATGGTTTAAAACAAGACAATAAAATCATCCCATTCTCACCTCGTCATAAATAGGTAAATGTAATCAAAGATAATATATAGGAACAACAATCAAGTGTCATTGTTCATCAGCTGTATTAACTTACATTAAAATTCAGGTAAAATCCATGTTTTGATACAAAGAAATATATTATTGAAATAGAATACCATGATTTAATATTTTTATTGAATTGGTTTTATTTTAAGAATCTAATAATTGCAGAATAAGAATCTATAGATGTTTGAAAATAGAAAAAAGACAAAGTAGGCTTGTTGTTGGTTTAACTCAGCTGTTTTTGTAATCAGGTAGAAGTAAAAAAATATGATCTGACTCAGTTCTCCCTTCAAAGTGTTGTGAAGTTTGTCATAAGTAATAAATTCTATGTGAATGTGGAGTTTAAGTCATTTTAATGTGAAGGCTGTCACCTGTGTGAGAGAAACTTTTTTTTTTTTACCTGATCATTCCTTTGAGTCGACCCACAGCCACAGTCTGAGCTGCTCCTTCTTTAAAGCCTTGGTTAAACCCGACCTGAAGAGAGGCTTCCTCACCGTCACTAACTCCGTCCACATACCCGTCCTGTCCACAACACCAGCAGCACAAAACAACAGAGAAATCATATTGTTAATCTACGGGTCTCAAAGCGCAGAGTTTGACTGACAGATTGAAGCTAACTTTACCATGACGCGTTTCTTCATGTTGGATGTCCACTCTTTACTTTGTAAATTAAGCTCATCCGCGTTCTCGTCGAACACATCTTCACCACCTGACGGCATAGATTTGAGCCAAGACATCACAAGTTTTAAATAAAACTCTATTTTTGTGACTGTTTATGCCTTAGAAGCGTGCGAACGTTCACAGATGTACCAGCTCGCTGCCTCAGCAGCAAACGCGCAATAGGAATGTGACGTCATAAACATGCGCCGCCGCATCGAAGAAATAAAAAGTTCAGCGGAGTCGTCAACAAGTTTGTCTTTATAGAAATTGGATAGTTGTATTTTTAATACATTTAGTAAAGTTAGTTTGAAATGTTAACTTGAATTTAGTTTATATTATATTAAAATCCATACACAAAAACGGTCATGTCAAATATAATGTACATGCTACATCTAGATGTGTACTTATAAACACCTTATCAATATTATTTTGTGTGGGGTGGGGGAAATCACAGATGAAAAAACAAAACAATGCTATTTGACAGCTTAACATATATATTTTTAAACATAACTGAATTTAATTAAAAAAAACATGTTAATACTTGCTTTTTTCAAATGAAGTAGAAAGGCTATACACAAAATTAATCTGCAGTTTGTATTTCTAAAACAAATTCATTTTCCTTTTGATCAACATGCTTGTATTTTTCAATAAAATTAAATCCCATTAGGGTTATTTTTTTACGAGGCTTTAAACAAATAAACAAATAATAACATTGCAAATAAAAGACACTTCATGTTGTGTCTTTTCCATTTTTTAAAATAAATTTTATTGCACAAAACAGCTGGTAAAGTGTTTAGCTCTTTGCAAAGCTACAGTTCCTTTCACAACTTTTTCACAGAATTTAAACAAGTTCAACACAAGACAAAGTCTGATATTTTAAAGAGACATTGTACATACATACAATAAAATACATACTAAATGGTACTAATAGATCAAACCAGCAGGGGGCGCTGAAGCCTTATTTTAAAACGACACAGCAGCACGTCGTCATCAATCGCTGGCATGTTTTTTATTATTTTAATTTATTTGTTTGTCTATTGTTTTTAATCGTTATAATGATTGAGTAATTACTTCGCATTAGAATAATATATGATGTAAATACATATACATATGAATCTATATGTATTTCTTATCTATATAAATCTTGTTTTATCTCAACATCTCCCATTAGATACACAAGGTTTGCAGAAAATTACAAGAAACATCACATTTTCTAGTTTTGAGGGGAAAAAAATTGTACTTTGAGAATCTTTGTAAACAAAACAAAAAAACAAGAATAATAAAATCTTTCAAATAATATAAAACATCTAGGTAGTGTTGAAGGCGATACAACATATCAAATAATGTGACATGGGTTTTAAAATTTAATATTATAAAGATCAAATAAATTTATAACTTTTCAAATAAAGAGAGATGCAAAGTTTTTAAAATGCAGAGTAAAAACAGTTTTATTGTAGACAATTGTTAGATAAAGGGTTTGAGAGAAACAATGTTTTATATATAGTAAATACTTTCCAGTTGGTCAGCAGAGCATGAAAAACAAATGAGTGACAAATAAATAGAACCTGTATGTTTTCCGAAGAAAATAAAAATGCTGTTAGAACGTCAGAAATCACTACACAAACTGACAAATAAATGTTCATCCCTGGCTCTTCAAATCACTGTCCGGTGCATCTTTGCAGTTTTCTGTATAAGTTTTTCCAGAGAAGAAAATGTCATCTGTCATGACAAACACATTATTCACTCATCAATAATGCATCTCAGCACCTTTTATCTCACTGTTGAGTAGAAGGAGGAAGGAAAAAAAAAAACCTCTGTTTTATTTTCAGATTTTGTGGTCCTATGTGCTTTATGGAAAACACAGGAGAGAGTGGACACACGGTAAATGCATTTCACCTTGGCGGAGTGCATTTGCAGCTGCTGGACAACAATGGCCTTGAGAATACTCGGAGGCCACGGAGGACTTGTCTCTGTCCTGGAAAATGGAGTCGGCCCGAAAGGCCTGCTTCGCCTCCGCCACACCTCAAGTCCCCCTTTTGCTTGAAGAGTCAAAACAAGCAGCCGGGGCAATCACCTGACACATTTCCATCCAATTTCCACTGCAGAATGTGTTCATTTTCAGGCTAATGGCATGTCATTTTGCAGGAGCCTTTGGTCAAGAATTAATCCTGGAATCAAAACAGATTTTCCGGGGAGCAATCTTCCATCAAGTATTGATTTTTTTACACTCACGGAGCCTGTACTCCCTAATTTAACCTGACAGCCAGCAGCACAATGGACTGGGAGCACCTTGGCGTCTCGCAGAAGGAGCTCTCCTCCTCCTCCTCCTGTCCATAAAGTGAAAGAGAGATTGGGAAGGGGGAAGAAAGAAAAAAAAGGACTCCCAGATGTATAAAACAAAGAGCATTGCTTACAGAAAACAGAGAGATAAAGCTTCCGTCTCTCTCTGTTTTACCTCTAATTATGTTTTCAAGGATTGGGCAACTTGGGCAGGTAAGGCTGAGATGGGGAGAGAGGAAGAGTGTTCTTGGCCCATCAGCTATCATTATGGGCCTGTTGACATCTCCCTGTCTTTGAGTGATTCTCATCTGTGATTTCCCCTGGCCATTTTCTGCAGCTGCACGAAGAGGGGTTTCATCATGGCCCCATAAAAAGGGCCCAAAGTGTCCGCACTAGCCCTCACTAATAAGAAAGCAAAGATGTGTCCGACCATGTCACTCCTCTCCCATCCATATCTGCTCTCTTAAAGCCTTCAGATATGCAATCATTCTCTTTCCTCCCCGTCTCCCTCTCAGTGCGCGCTGTAAGTATACTATACCGTATGTGGAGGTCAGTGGGATGAGAGGATGATGGAGGGCAGGGCCGGTGATTTTCCTGCAGCTCTAAAAGCCAGGCTGACCCGTGTGCAGGAGAGTTGCACTTTGCCAAAAGGTTTTTCAGATGCTGCTTACAAACCGCCTAACAGGAGGGAAACAATTTCCCTTTTTTATTTGCTGCTTTTAACTTCAGATCTTCCATTTCAGACTAAATTTGTAGTGAAGTTTCTGTTTGCTCATTTAAAGAAATGGGCATCACGTTTTTTTAAATTCTTTTGAAGATACCAAGCAGACAGAGAACTCTGAGGTACAGACAAAGTAAGCTCTTACACCAGATTGGAACCGCAGCTTCCAGTTTTCAGATGTATATTTATACAACCTGATACCAAAAGGCAAAGCTGAATAATAATAATAATAATAATGTTTTTCTTGTGTTTCTGTCTGTTAGCAAAATAACTCACGAACCAATGGACAAATTCTAATGAATCTCTCAAAAAGTAATTATTGGATGTACCTTTACAACTGATTTACTTTTACAGTAAAAATGGATTCAAGATACTTGTCACAGCCAGCTAACATTAAAAAACAACAAAATGGTTATATGTCAGTGAATTTTACCAATATTGTCCTTAAACTCGGTGTGGTAGCAGCTGAAAATGATTCCCAACACATATTCTGGGTGTCAATAAATTGCTCAAGTTCTTTGTTTAAAATGATTCTATGAATTATTTGAAGTCATCCCTGTTTGTTAGCAAAATATCTCATGAACCACTGGACAAATTCTAATGAATATCTGAAGACGTAACTACTAAATGTACCTTTACAACTGATTTATTTCTAGAGTCAACCTGATTCATGGTGGTCACCACAGCCAACTGACCATAAAAAACAACAACATGGTTATAAATCAGTGAATTTTACAAATATTGTCCTTAAACTCAGAGTGGTAGTAGCTGAAAATAACCCCCAACACATATTTTAAGCATTAATAAATTGCACAAGATTTTAATGATACCATTACATTGTTAAAGTCGACACTGTCTGTTAGCAACATTTCTTATGACCCACTGGATGGATTTTAATGAAACTTTCCCCAAATAATCACTGGATGTACATCTGCAACTGATTATGTTTTGGAGGCAATCAAGTTCAAGATGGCTGCTACAGCCGACACAAAATTGTCTGTAATTCATTTAATTTAATAGATATAGAGCTAAGTTCAATGTTGTAGTAGCTGAGAGTTATCTTTTTTTGTGTCCGACCATGTCACGGCTTGAATACACAAATACTTGATGAAAGTTTTACTTATAAACCCACACTTGGAAAAATTGATCCAGAATGGTTTTTTAAAATCTATTTACAGGCTTTACAAGTTTTCTTTTATTTATCCTGTCTGTTTCTGTCAGTGCAATCATTAGGATAACTAACCTAATTAAAACTTGAGCTTAAAATGTGTGGAAAAAGATTTCCATTGACTTTGACAAAATTTATGATTGAAAAGTTGGTTTAAATCAATTTATTTTAAAGCTGGTTTTAGTTGGAGGGCATTGGGGTTTGAATGGTTAGTCTAAAGGTTTCTTCTGACCCTCAGGCTGTATTGTTGTTCTCTGAAACCAGCTGATGAATAAAATCCTCTCACTGAAAAGATCTCTCACATAAAGCTGAATGCAGAACTTTTGACAAAACCGTTGAAATCCAGACAAGATATCATTCAAAATGGAAATATTGACACAATAATAAAAAAACGAGCTTAAAGATTAGTGGTATTTCAGGTGAACAAAATGAATGGTAAATTATAATCAAACTAAAGAATACAGACATGTGGTTGTCTTGTTCGTATGATTCAGAAGAATTGCATGTCTGCATCTTATCATGAAAAAAGCTGAATGAAAACTTTCAAATCAACTCTTCTGGATTGTTTTCTTCATTGGCTCTTTATGAGACAGGTGTGCAGCAAAAAAAAAAAAAAAGTTTCTGCACGGGTTACCACAAAACAAGACATCACACCCTAAAGATGTGAAATAAATAAATAAATAAAACCTGGGCTGCTGCAAAGTTAAATGGACTATGGTCCGATGCAATCAGCTGCTCAAGTCAGACAGGTGTCTCTGTAACGACCCGAGCTATTAACTCCTCTACCTGCAAAATACCTCACAGAAATCCATTGCTAATAACAGAAAAAAAGGCATAAAAAAACAGAAGCAATGTTGAAAAGCAAAGGGGATCATATGCATGGCTGACCTGGATTGCATGTGAGGATTGGTAATTGCACCCCCAGAGGCATCTGGGTGTGCAGAGCAGCAAAGTGGGGAGACGCCTGAGCAGCTCGGGCTTCACACAGTCTGTGCCGCAACATCTCAAGCCCGAGGACGAAGTGAAAACAAGAAGGCGGGAGGAGCGGAGGGTGTGAGGGATGTACAGACAGTTCATTTACCCAGAACATCAAGCCACCGCGCATCGTCTGAAAGATAAGGGAAGTGAATGCTTCATGCCTGATGGAAAACAAAGGCAGCAATTTAAAACCATCTGCATCCAACACATGCACTCTCTTCCTCCACCCCTCTGGTTCTGTGTCCTGCCTGATATTGAAACATAATCCATTTGGAGCGCCGACGTGTCATTATATTCCTGCTAGGCCCTCCTTCCTCCCCTTTCAGGACCATTTCAGGTGGCTGCACGTTTGGAGCAGAAATGTTTGATTTCTAACAAGTCAGAGGTTTGGGGTCTTCGAGGAAAACACAAGAGGAAGAGAGGGGCACGAAAAAGTGGAGCTGAAATCGGTTTGAGAAGTGAGCTCAGCTGCTCCAGGTTCAGGGGGGGAGAAGACAAACAAACAAACAAAAAAATCACAAAGATTCAGAGATCAAAACTTGTCTTTACTGCTTTTCTCCAAACATCACAAAAAGGCTTTGGTGCAACTCTCAAACTACTGCATCTCTTAGATCTCTCATTACTAACCAAGAAAGTGGAGGTTTTCCAACAAACTGTTGTTTGGAGTTTTTACTAAACTTTCTATGTTCAAGTATCCTATTTTTTGAGTATTAATTACTGTCTAATGCCTTAAATGAACTGATTTTCTTTAAAAGTTGCATTTAAAAATTGCAGCATTGTGAAGACAAAAGAAAGAAGACCATTAAGTAAAAAAACAAATTCTCTAAATAAAAGAAATGAAGCAATATTTGTGACCTGCTGTGTGTTTGTTTACCTACAGAAACAGCTAATGTGGCTGAAAACAGGTCAATGGTGATGACGTTCCAGCTGTGGAGAGAACACAACCAAACACAACCAAAGTGATTTTTACAAAAACCTAAACACTTAATGAAAAACTCAGTTCAAGTCTTTATTTATTCAACCAGCTTTATTTAACAAGAACAGAAGAAAGAACTTCTTGAGTGCTGAAAACCTTTACTTTCTTTTGAAAATGTGAATAAAATTATACTTTTAATGTTAGCAACACATTAAAATGTCTTCATGTGAAGAATGAGATAAAGATAAAAAAACTTTCCCCACAGAAATTTAACACACTGAAAATATTCCAGAACAACACAAGAAACGTATACGTCATGTTATTATAATCGTGAATTTCTGTTTTTTTCTGTAAACTTATTTAGTTTTTCAGGAGATATTGTGTTTGTTTTCATAGACTGAAGCAGTGGTGGGCCTGATAAAAACATTTGTACTTGTACAAACCCCCCCATAGTCAGAACCAATATCAGTATCAGTACTGGTGTAGACACTCCATCCAGTGTGTTACAGTTTACATTTCAAGCTGAAATATTTATATATTATGCTGTATATTTGACTTGATCCAGTCAGGGTGTCTGTAGGCCAATGAGGAAGGAGAACCACCGTGTTCTAATTAAAATAAATGTGTTTTTAAAGTTACTGTGTAACCAAAAAGAAAATAATGGAAAGTGGAAGAAGAACGCATCCAGAGGACCTACTTATTTTTTCTTTTTGATTTTTCTACCTGGATTACTGAGATGCATCAGGACGTTACTGTGTAATGTTTAGGTTCTAACTCAGTAAGTACTTGGTTTAGGTGAGTACTTAAACTGAAGTTCTTATACTCAGTTTGGTACTGGGACACTCCTAGACTGAAGTGTGAATGAATGTATTTATATTTATATGTCACTGAACGCAGATATTTTTAGTTCAGTTGTTTTGAACATAATGTTCTTAAGCTGAAGCTGTTTATTGATTTGTGCTCCAGAGTAATACTGTTTTTTATTTAACCGGAAGTTAAATAACTTTGTGGAAAACTGTACTTTTAGGAGTACTTTTTACTTTACTTGAGTATCATTATTATGAAGCATCGCTACTTTTACTTGAGTAAAGTATCTGAATATCCACTATAAGTACCTTCACAGAATGAACATATTTGAACCAGAAGTGCACCACAGAGAGACACACCGAAAGTTCATGCTGAAGTGAGACCTCTTGTTTATACACAATCTTTGTTGTTCTAATGATCCTTTCATCTGCTGAACCTGCTGAGGCATTTGGAGGTGAAGTGAATCCATGGTAAACAGTATAGTCACTGGAAATGTGACTTTATATAAAGACTCTGAATGTAGTTCAGTTCTGGATAATACTGAATAACAATAACTTGTTTTTTTTTTTGTTTTAGGAAATGTTGCTCTTAACCCTCCTGTTGCCCTTAGATCAAAACGATCCAAGGCCTCAATTTTAAAACTTGGTTATTTTGACCCAACACAGATTTTTTCCCCCCCTTTTTGTCCAAAATCCTGTTACTGTCATCAAATCACGGAGATATTTCACCAAATGTTTGTTACAAAATTGACATCAAATTTAAACAAAAATTTGTCATTGGAAAACAAATTTGTTATTTTGCCCTAATATATTTTTTCTTTACTTATGCCCTTAAAAACAAAAATGTGAATCTTGTTAGTTATTTTACTTTTCATTTTTGTTCTTATCGTGATCATAGCAGCATTTCTGTTTTGGCTTTTTGATTGCGTCTATTCAGTTTCTTAAGGCGTTATTTGTCCAGCTTTAAAAAAAAAAAAACTTTTGTCTCCATCTGTGTCATTTTAGTTTTTAGTTTTTATCATTGCCACAGTGATAAAAGAGAGAAAAACTCATAAACTTTGTATTCATTTTTCATTGAAGCGTTTGAAAGGTGATCATACATTCCACAGGAGATCAATAAGTGCAGTTCATTCACTGTAGAGCTTGATCATTTTAGAGTCTGAAATATTTTGTTAATTTGAGGAAATTCTTCAGAGAAACTCAATTCCTTTGATCAATTAATAAAAAAAAAATATTTCAGGTGTTTAAGATATCTTGTCATAGTTAAGAGTTTGGCACATTTGGACAACTATGAAAAGCATCTGAAAAATAAACAGGATTAAACTTTTTTTTTTTTTTTCATTCGGGGCCCTTCTCGTTAAACCAAGATAAAACTTTAAATTGCGCACAAATAAGAAAACTTTTCAGCACGACTCATTCCGACCAGATTTTTTTTTTTAAAAACAAGCTCAAAGCCGGAGATTTTGCTCAATCAAACCTGCATGAAAGTAAAACTTTCATCAGCCTCAGAATACAAACAGATCCAGGAAACAGATATGGGTCAGGAGCTGCTTCTGCACAATTACACAGTTACTGGTTAAAAACAATAAAACTGGTGGAGAGAGGAAAACAAAAGAATATCAAATAACTTGTTGGAGCTGTGTGTACCTCAGTTTGACTCAGAAATACATCCGGTGTTTTTTGAAATGAAGGGGGGTGGGGGGGGGGGGAGAGCTGAAAGGAAAGACGAAAAAGCTTCTTCAACATCAGTTTTCAGTCTCTAATGTTAATAATTTATGTTCTCTGTGCTTTTTATTATTACTATTTATTTATTTACGGTTTTCTTTTTCAGCAGCCTGCCCGTTCTTTTTTTCAAAGGCATCACGGACAGGGAAGCCGTTTCAAACTTTTGAGTTTAGTTTGAAAAGCTTTCTCCTTGTTTATTTATACGCATCTCCTTCTGTACACTTGTCTTGTTGTTATTTGGTGAAGCAAAGACATGAAGCTTTGATGAGAAGCAAAAGCCCGACATGCATTTCTTTCCTAATGACCCCGTGAAATCTGAATAAATGGCTTTAAAATAAAACGCAGTGTCTTGTTAAAATACTTGGAATGGCCATCGCCAAGGGTGTAACTTTAGGCCTAACTCTGGGGGGTTATGCTCTCTGCCTATTTATTTATTTATTGAATCTTTTACTTTTGTAAACGATTCAGGGTATTTTGGGGTTAAAATACATTGTAATGTTTTACTGTGATTCTTGTTTTCTTTGTATTTACTCTGCATTTTTTCTGTTCCATGACAGTTCAACAATTAAATTCCTTTTTTTCATCATTTTTTTCCAATAACAAATATTTTACATTTTTAGGATGTATTATACGACATACCTACATTTCTCAATTTATTTCTCAATTTATGGATTTACCAGGTACACTACAGTTTGGCTAGGAAAAAATGACAATACGATTCAACAAATACAGCCATAATAATTATGCTTAAACGTACATATATGACATCGTAAATTTTAAAATCAGGTCAAAGTTACTTAAAGACAACAAGAAAGTTGCAGTTGTGTACTTAAAGGGGCGATGTTATGTGCTTTCCAAGCCTATATTCCAAATTTATACTAAAATAAAGTAACTATGTCAAATGT
>JARVGW010000323.1:8465137-8499027 GCA_031762495.1 Anablepsoides rubrolineatus
TTTTTGATGAGAGGATAACATTATAACATGGTATAAAGCTCCAAAAAGTGGATTTTACATGATATAGCCCCTTTAACAAATTAATTTCTGTTAGAACAAATTATGTTTTATTGGGGGTGGCTGGATCAAATTATTGTGGGGGTCATAACCTCTCCTAATCCCCCCACAAATTACACCTATAAAAAGCTATCTACAACAGGTAAGATATTAATTGTTAAGAATTATTTTTTTAACCTCACAAAAGAAACTTCAAAAGGCATTAGTCATTACTATTTTCACTTACAGCTGATTTGTTGAATCCAAATTATTTTGGCACACCAAAGTGACATATGTTTGATAAAAAATTTTGCATTTTAAATTAAGTTCAAAGCTACGAGCAAATTACAGCCATGGCTGCACAAACTGTTGGCTTCAATAAACTCAGCCATCACCAAAAAAACAAAAACAAAATGTGGCTTTTGATGCTTTTTAACACTGGAAACAAAAATAACAAAATTTATGGTCACATGAATATTATTGCCCACTCAACAAAGGCAAACAGACTGATAATGGTTTTTCCAGTGTCTGTTAGCAAAATATCTCATGAACCACTGGCCAAATTTCTATGAAACTCTCAGAAAATAAAAACTGGATACACATCTACAGCTGATCAACTTCTGAAGCTGACCAGTTTCAAGATGGCTGCCACAATCAATCAACCACGCAAAACACAAACATAGTTCTAATTCAGTCAGTCTGACTATTATTGAGCTAAACTTTGGTGTGGTAGTAGCTGAGAGTCATGCACCACACATACTCAGAGCAATAACAGATGATCTCACAATATAACGTGACATCAAGTAAAGGTATTTTCAAGGTTTGATCAGAACAGCTCATCTGTCATTTTTATATAAGATTATCTTAATCCAAAGGTGAAAGGTGGAGGGTGATGTGCATTCCTTAAAGGAATTACACCTGTAATTAGAAAAGCTGTGGTGCTGTGTGAACTCTGTATTAGAGCCTTTAATCATGTACGGTTGATCCCAGTTGTGGGACAAAAATAAGTGAGACAATCTGGGTTCCTGCTAAAATGAAGTAGAAGAAACAATAAAACCCTCTGATTCTAAATGTATCTGAACACAACTATCCCGACTGCAGTCTTATAATGAATGTAAAAGCAATGCACTGACTGGAGCTGGAATTTCTTCTCTTTGTGATCAAACCTGCACAGTTTGTGGTGATATCTGGGTTTTATTGTGTTTATTTAGTTCTAATCCTCAGGTGAAGAAGCAGGGACAGTTGCTAAATGTTGCAGTGTTTCTCCTGCAGTGTCCAAAAGCAAACCAGTCAAAACGAGAGGCCTGATCAAACAAATCTGTGAATAAAAAAATCCAAAACAAGATGGCTCCATTAGCTGCAGGTTACTGGAGTGGCTTTTAATGAAACAATAAACAAATAATCATTTTAAACATGTTAGTTGAGTATTTATTTTTAAAATATAACTTATAAATGCACACATTATCTGTTTTAAATTAAACTCACAAGCTTTTGATATCAAGAGGATTTGTTTGGAAGATAAAATAATGAGAAGCTTTATTTGAAGACTACAAATGTTTTGAGCAGAGACACAGAAAATGTTTAAAAATTGTGGCCAGATAGGAGCAACCAATAACTGTAAAACGTTCGTTTTATGCTGATACCATGCAGTACATTATCCGTAAAATACTGCAGAATAGGAGTTAGAGAATAACTTGATAAAGGCCAACTTTGCTTTTTTTAATATTAGCGAGAAGTGCAAATCATTGATGTTTGTCTTCTTTAAAGGTCAAAGTTTTAAATAAAAAAAAAAATCTATGTTAGAGCTAAAGTACCAGCTAAAACCAAACCAAATTTTAGCTGTAATATTCACCATGTTTGTATTTGCTAAAGTTGATTAGTTGTGGCAGCCTTGGCTCCAAACAATGATGAACATCCCACTCTGGTTTTGATGCTACTCTTTGATTCATTTATGTGAATTTGCAAAAAGTTAATTTTGAGTTTTATGGATCAGAAAAAAATTAATTCCACTGAAAACTCAGTACATATTTCATGTCAAACAATTGTTTATTACTAATTATGATACAAATCAATGACAGACTTGAAGCGATTCATTTTTTTCTTTCATTCCTTTTTTTTTTAAAGAAATACACAAAGTGCTGCTTAACCAACCAAACAGATATTGCTCTATAGATACAGTTTTTAGTCTGATAAAAAGAGGAAAAGAAAATAAATAATAATAAAAAAACTCCTCTGCAGGTTCCTCAGCTTTGGTTTCTAGTTCTTTGACTAAAAATTTCATATTAAATTTCCTGTGTTGGTAAAATTTCACCTTTTTTTTCCAGTGGCAGACAAACCATTTGAGTTAAAGAGCAACATTGCTGTGATTTTTATTTTTATTTTTTGTCTTTTATGCATGTCAACAGGCTGTGAGAGCTCAAGAGTGGAACTTTACAGTACACAGAAATAACTGGACAATAATAATAAAAACAAACAAGCACAACAACATGGTTAACTTTAAATGTCTCTTGGTGTGAGTGAGGGTCTTGTTTGTCCCATGGTGGACTTGGGGATCCGTCCAGGGTGAACCCCGCCTCTCGCGCAGTGACTGCTGGAGATTAGGCACCAGCTCCACGCAACTCAGAAAAGAGAAGTGGGTTTAAAAAAGTAATAATAATAATAATAATAAAAAATAAAAACAAAAAACGAAAGGATGGACGTCAACGTGGTGTTTGAACCAAAACCCAAACCTCTTTCCCCCGGAGTGGTGTTCCTTTGACCTGCAGCTGCTTGTAGAACGTCTGTATGAACAGTACTGAGGTAAACCTTGAACGAACAAACCTTTATTTCTACTCCTTATTTCCTTCCTGCTCATGTTTTTTTTCTTTATATTTTTTTTAGATTGTCAACAACTTGAATCTCTTGTCTCTGTACAATGTGCATAACTATAGAGCTTTGGTCCAGTGTTAAAAAGTTGAGCGAAGGCAAAACTCATTTCTGTGTCTTCTTTAAATAATTCTTTTTTTATTTTTGGTTTTGGTTACAGCTTCATTGTTGAGCCTCAGAACTGATCCACTTGCTGGTTTCTTATATCTTTGCAGATTGGCCAAAAAACCCCTGCATGAAAGTGTTTATTACCCACAACGAGAAAATCAAATCAAATCAAAATAAAAATCTGCAGGCGACAGTGAGAACAATGGGGCATGCCTTTTAAAAACTCTGACACTCAAAGTGTTTTTCCATGTGTTTTTCTAACATTTACAGTGTGGCTGAAGGATTTCTAGGTGGGGAAGAAAGAAGCCGTGTGGGAGCGGGGTGTGTGTGTGTGTGTGTGTGTGTGTGTGGGGCAAACAGCTGAGATAACCAATGTGACATGGAAAGATATGCATCAAGTCGACACTTGATTCTGAATAAATCGCATCAAATTTCACCTCACTTCAAATTAAGTTCACTCATTGTGACATGTGACACTTATTCTCAACATTCACTTTCTTTTTTCCCCCTCCTGTGAGGGGGGCTTTTGTGAGAGCAAAACATTTAGAGTGACGGACTGAGACCTTTCCTTTTTACTGAAAAAGGTGACATTTCTCACAAATAAAAATCACACTTTATATGAGTAAAGAGTGAACTAATGGAAACGTCAGAGGATTTTCCAGAAAGCCTGATTCAAATGGACGTATTAAAAACCATTTCAATTAAAACTTGAGATAAGAAGCAGTTCATCGTAACGACTCCACACACACATGAAAGTAAGCTCACTGAAAGGAGTGCAGAATAAAAAGAGGTAAAAAAAAAACACATTTTTGCAAATAACACATGTTGTGATATTCAGGTTTAAAAAACAGCTAAATTAGAATGAGTGGTTTGGTCAGAGGCAAGAAAAACTACACAATTTGTCAATTTAAAAGCTTAAAGTGTAAAAACCAAGTGTTCATTTTTAGTTTTATTGTACAAATGTTAGGACGTCGGGTGAAAAATCTAAATAAATGTTTCTTTGTGGGGTTTGAGCTGCAGCAGGCAGAGACGAACCTAAAGAAAACCCAACATTTTACATGTGCTTGTGCTTAAAAATAAAATTACAGAGCACACCGACGAAGCTGTTTGACATGTTTTTCATTTCTTTTCTTTTTTTTTCCCAACACATTGTAAAACATTTCCAAAAACAGGGCAGAAGGTTGTGTGACTAAAACAATAAAAATAATATTATTAAAAAATAACAAATAAGTTAAAATCTCCCCCCAAGTCCTTGAGCTGAAGTTTGTGTGTTCTTTGGCTATCAGGCTTTGGCAACAGAATGACACAGTAGCTCGAAGCAAAGCTGCAGTCGACTTCCACGCTGAAACCTTTTTAGTTTTCAGCGTACGAAAGTTCTCGTTCCCCCTTTCCTTTTTTTTTTTTTTTTTTGCTTTTCTTTTGGATCTGTAACAATCTCATGAAGTTATCAATAAATACCTGTAAAAGTTGTACAAAGTTACATCGTGACTGAAAATATTTATAGATGAAACACAACAATAAAATGCAATTAACAGCAAATTCAATCTTTATCCCCCTCAAAATAAAAACGTCCATCAGTGTGATTTGACAGATTGTTTTCCTTTTTTTTTTTTCAATATTTACATTCAAAGAAAAAAAAAGCAAAAGAGAGAAACGTATACTCAACCTCACACATATAGCTTAGATTTTGCCAGTACAAATGTAAAAATTTAGAGCACATTTACATTACAAAATTATTTTTCGTTAGATGCAACAGACTTTGGTAAATAGTGTTTCGATTTGGTATGTTCTCTTTACTAAATCCCTCCTCGTGGGAACCAGAATTACGGGACAGTCCAGAATCTAAAACTCTTTAAAACAGCACAGCGTATGTTTTTTTTTTTAGATATTTCTCACATATTAATCTCTTTTTCATGTTTTTGGTTTCGCCAAGGTCATTTACAGAATCACACTGACAACACATAGTTTCTGGTTGCACGCCGTCCATCCAGGTGACTCGGAAACGTTTTTTTTTTCAGTTTCGAGAGAAGTTCGTCCACCTTTGTTGAGTTTAATGGCTGCCACTTTTCCACTCCACTGTTTTTTCTCTCTTTTTTTTGTTTAAATGTTTTTTGTTTTTTTTTTCTTTTTGAGAGCTCGCTCATTTCGGGAGCTCCTCTAGAGAATCAGTGAGAGGGTCCATTGGTGCAGCCATGCCGAGGTCGGGCTGTTTCAAGCGCTTTATTGTGTTTTTCAACGCTTGCCTCTTGTTGCAGAACCACACGCGCACCACCTCCCTGTCATAGTTCAGCTTCTCGGCGATTTCGGTCATTTCCTGTCCGGAGGGGTGCGTGTTCTTCTCAAAGTGGCTGTTGAGGATCTCCAGCGCCTGCGGGGTGAAAGAGGTCCTCCGCTTGCGCTTTTTCGAAGGCTCGCTGCCGATAAACTCAGTCAGGTTCTGCATGCCGGATCGGTGGCGGGCTTCAGCCTCGGCCATCCAGCGCTCCAGAACCGGCTTAATCTTCTGGGCACTTTTAGGGGTGATGTCCAACTTCTCAAACCTGGCAGGATATAAAAGGCCAGGGTTCAGTTTGCCTGTCAGACTGCTACCTATAGTGTTCTCTTGGGCTTCCTGTGGTAGGAAAAAGTGGCTTCTCAGGATGGTGTGTCTGGGGAGAATTGAGAAAAAAGAATCTTACTCAGGTGCCCTGCCAGAACAAGGGATAAGCTGCCTGCCTTTTAGTCTCCTCAACCAGAATGCCACCGGGACTGAGACTAACATCCAGGTGCTCGTCTTGAGTCCTGCACCTGGAAACACCTCAGCTGCAGCTGATGCTTAAACCTCTGAGTTAAACTGTCTGGCCGAGGCTTTGCTTCTCTGTCCCAAATTGGCAGTGGTGGAGCAAGGAGATTTAGCCAGTGGCTAAAAATCAGGTGCAGCTAAAGCAAAATAATAAAAAAAAAGCATGCCAAAAAAAATAACTCAAACTAAAAGTTTTAAAGGTTGTTCTATAGATGCTCTAATAAACCAAAAGAAAAAAAAAAAAAATTCAGGAATAAACCCAAATATTTCATTTCTGCCCCCCTAAAAAAATAAGAAACAAAAAATCTGCCTCTACATGCACTTAAATATATATAGATATAAATAAATTTTTAATAAAACACATTTCATATACATAATATCAGATTTTACATCAGCTTGAGTTTCATTAAGGCAGCTCAGAGACTGTCAGGTGCTTTTTGTTTGATATAAAAACCTTTAGAGAAGCTTGAAATGTTTTAAATGATTCTAAAACAAGGATTTTATAAAGAATCACGACTCATTATGGAAAAGAAAAAAAATGGTTTATTGTTCTATAATGTTCTGAAGGCAACAAATGTTAGCTCAAAAATACATCTTTTATTTTTTTAAATCTAGAAATTAACAAAAAAAATCATCTTTTTATAATGATAACATTTAAACATGACAGACGCTTGAAGAACATTTATGAATTGTATTATTTTTTTATTTTGTGAGTGATACTAGCAGATGGATAACGTGAGTTTTTCTTATGTTTTGGACAGAACCAAGCAGATACATCTGGAGTGAAATGATTTTATCCTCTGACAGTAAACATGTTGGATGATGTGATAAGATGCAGAATGATGCTGCAGTTTCACTCTGAACACCTCAAAGTTTGAACACAACAAAAATAATTTACACATCTATAAAAAAAAACGATTTGTTCTACAGAATACACTGTATTAGGAATGTTCAAACGTCAAGTTTAACCTTCGACTGAATAATGTGCAATAACAAAAGAGCATTCTCGTTAAGAAATCAAATAAACTATGTTAAAAGAAAATAAAAAGAAAGGAAAAATGCTTTAAGTATTTATGACAAAGATGCAAAAAAGAAGCTAAAATAAAGCTCTAGTTTTTGTGGAACACACAATCAAAAATAAAAAAAGAGAATTTTATTTTAATGGTTTGTTGAGCTGAGGGTGAGGTGCTCACACATGCATGAACTTCCTCTGTTTTTACACCTCGTCGGTGCGTTCCTTCTTGTCGACAGGCAGGATTATTTATAACCCCGGCCTCCTAAACAGTGCAGAGAGAGGAGCGCTCCATACTGAGGGAATACATTAGTAAATATAAAGCGTCACTAGAGACAGGACATTTCATGGATCAACAGGAACTGCAGAAACTAAAATGAGTTGAGAGCGGCTCAGCTGGGGGACACACTCCCTCCTCTGGTGCATCAGGACCAGGGTGGAAGCCTCTCTAGGTGCTTCTAAAAGTACCCGAGGAGTTCTGACTTAAATATGCTGCTGTGCATTTAGACAGAGTTAGAAACGGCCTGAAGGTTTACGGTTACAGAGGCTGCACACTAACTGAAATCAATAAAATAATTTGGCTTGTCTTATTAACAACAATGTTAGAATTTCAGTTTTTCTTTTTTTCGAGTTGTTGGACTGTTAACTTCATTTAACTATGATATAAAACCAAAGCAAGATTTGAAAGTCAAAACAGGAAAGTTGTCATCCTTTTACTTTTATTCAACACAAACTGCACCGGTGTGAGCCTTCAGGCCTCAAATTCTTTGAATTTTCATCTCCATGAAGAGAAATTGTTCTTTGTCTTCACTTATTGTTGATCTCTTTGCTAAAATAAAAATATCTTCTTCATTTATCTGATCTGTTTTAGTCTGAATGACTAATTGAACAATGAATAATTTACATTGTATAAATTAGCAAAAACGTGTTAATAATAAAGCACTTGGCTGCAGGCGTTGCAACTAAAGAAATATATTCTACAGCACTTCTTTGGAAACATGTGCATGATGTAAACGTGTTAATAACTCAGTCTATTATAGATTGGTTTTAAAAAAAGCATTATTGTGTTTTTTATATTAGAAAGTGAAAAAAAAACTTTTTTCAACTTAGATGTAAAATGTAATACTTTCTTCAGTCTTTTAATCTTATTTTAGGACTACTGCAGATTTTTCCTCACTTTAGTCACTAATTGGACATTTTTTAAAGGTTGCTGAACTATTTGATGAAAATTTGGATGCAAAATACTTTTTAACATTGACAAAAAACGTGTGCAAATTGTGCCAAAAAAAAGCTAAACATATATCATGATGTCAGTAATTTAATAGATCTAATATGTTTACCTGATGCTGAAGAATTATGTCAATGACTATTTACCCCAGATTTATTATTTATTTATTGAATATTTGTAATAGTGAGTTCAGAGTTTGTGAACGGAGACTGAAGTAATCATTTCTTAATAGCTTTACCAAAATCCAAACCAATTTTCCTCCAAAAGGAAAAACCTCCCTGGTTTGACGAAGCCCTTGTGTAATGCATGTGCCTGTTTAGATAAACTAATAAAGAGCCTGGAAACATGGTGAGCAATGAAGGCAGACAAGATGGAAGCATCTGTCAGTGTCTGTTCTCTGTCTGAGTTCAGAGTCCCCGGAGGGCCCAGAGCTACAGTGACGTCCTCAAACTTCATGTCTGTTGTTGATGTTAACTAAACTAAAGCATGGGAAGTTCGCTCTGCTACTTAAAACATCAGGATGTCATGTTCAATGTCATACATACAAACAAACAAACAAACAAAACAACAAAAAACAACTTAACGGCAGCTGTAACAGCCCGCCAAGTGCTTCTTCTTCTTTTTTCTTTTTTTTTTGAAGCTAATGGCTTTTAATGTATGTTATAAATATTTGAATTATGTCTGGTTGTAAATTTTTCATGTGTGATTTTTTTTTCAACTTTAAACATTAGTCTGGGCCTCATAAGAAGCGGCGCTCCCGTACTGTTTCACGTTTTATCGGCTGTTTGATGTTGATGTGATGAAATTTTTAAAGGGGGGATGATAGTGCTGCGTCACCTAAACAGAACAGGTTATCAGCAAAGCAAATGGATTTTAAATGCAACATGAAAACAAAAAAAACAACAACAACATGGCGATCGTAAGGAAACAAAACAGTCTGGAAATACTTGAAATGAGAACAAATTGACCTCTGAGTTAGCTTTGAAATAATATTAATACTTAAAGTATCTTCTAAAACAGCAAAGAAAACTACTTTTCTTTTTAGTCCTCTTGAAAAAATAATATCCTGACACCATGTGGCCCAATTATTCTCTTCATACCAAATGTTAGTGAGGTGGAAAAACAGCACGAATGAAACACAGATTTTATGATTCGTCTCATGAATATATAATGCCCCATTTATGGCTAAACGGTATCCACAGAAGCAGTAAAATATGACAATCTTATTAACAGATCATTGCCGTCAAGCTCTCTCATGTTCAGGCAGAGGGAGCGGCGATGCGCCTTAGTAAATATTAAATGCTTTAAGTGCTTCTGGTAATACTTGTGTATGTATTTTGCATAAGTAACACCAGACTGTCAGTGGCTGAGAGGGAAAGGAGAGGAGGAAGTGTAAGTAAAGTCAAGTCATTCAATTATGCATTTAATATCTTAATAATGTCTGTTAGGACATGGATTGAAGAGATTAGAGCACCTGACAGCTCACTGAGGCTGCACAGCTACATCTGCTTTTCTTTGACAGAATCAGGACATCAGCAAAAAAAAAAAGAAAAATGGAAAAAAGAAAAAAAAAAAAGTCAATAATTTCCTGTTAGTTTCTTGTCTTTTGTTCGTCCTTACCTGCAGATGGCAGACTGGCTGTATGCCGGCCCCTCGGCGGCGCTGAGCGCCTGGCCCACCTGAGTCTGGGTCAGGCCCAGGGACAGCCGGCGGATCTTGAACGCTTTGGCGAACTCACGGATCTCCTCCAGGTTGACCCCGTCCACCTCGCTGGGGGCGGTCTGCGGGTCTGAAAACACAAGAGGTGCACATCTCATTTTATTAGCTCTCCGCTCCTCTGTCGCTTAGCTTAGGTGAAAGAGGCAAACAAGCAGCCATTTGTGATCACGATCGCCTCTAAACAAGTATTAAAAAGTAGTCCTGCTCTGGGTCAAAACATGCTTTTTCTCATTGATGTAAACGACATGTTTCTGAAAGGTGTTTTGAAGAGTAAACTCCTCTGAGGTGTGAAGAAAAGCTTTCATGCTTCTGACTTTAAAGAGTAAACTTTACAGTATAAAAAAGCATATAGACAAAAACATACGACCCACTTTTTTATTCAAAACCCGCCGAGCTTTAGTTTCTCTGTGAATACACTCCTATTCTAAAACTAGCTTTCTCAGATAAACATTAAAAATGTATAAAGAATCCAAAATCTATATGACCCTAAAGTTATGACAGTTCAAGCCTTCAAAGTAAGATTGAATCTCACAAACAATACTCGCTCCTGCCCACACAAAAAAATAAAAAAAACAGCTTTACCACAAAGAATCTGCACAGATCTAGAAAAACTCGACTGGAGCGTTTTAAATAATTTTCCTGCTAATAAAAAGCGATTTCACATTGTACATCAATGTCAGGTGCCCTGGCATCCTGCTTACTAAAGCAAAGTTTGTGCCTCTGAATTATTCATCCTGGTCATTATCAATGAATTATTAAAGGAATCCTCCAAGCGTATTTAAGGAAAAATCTATGAGGCTGCCATCTCGTTGTGCCTCATAAGTGACGTGCAGCATATGCGATGTGCTCCAGACGTGCGAACACCGGGAAGATGAGGGGGCTGCAGACTCGGAGCACTCACGGCTTCAGGTCCCATCATCTCCACAGTGATGAGCATTTCTTCATCATTCCCAGTGGAGGCTATTTACTTAGTAGATTGAAAGACTAATGGAAGCTGTTCTCGACTGGTTCTGCTTCTGGAGCCGTAATATTCGTTAGATATTGGGTCAGAACTCAGGCGCCGCTTTAATTTGAACCCAACTCGAGTGATGAATATTGGAGGAAAGCGTCACTGAACAGAAAAAGCCATGAGGTATTCTTAAAGCTAATTCTTTAAAAGAGTTTGCAAAACACATTTACTGATTAAAAAAAAAACAACACGGTGATATTTTTATAAAAATAAGGAAAAAAAGAAAGAAAAATGAGGTTAAAAGTTATTTCTATAAGTGACATGTTAAACTTGTAAAATGATGTTCAGAATTTAACAAATCAAAATGTTTATACTTTAATTACTGCAAATTGTGTTCATTTTATAGTTTTCATAATTTGAAAGCTTGAAAATTCTGAGTTTAACTGAGACCTAAATCTGGGAGATGGGCGACTGGGACGAAGTGAAGATTCAACGCAGTCTTCTGCCTTCTTCATAACATATATTCAAAGGCTTTAAAAACATATGTGAATGTTTTCATACAGAGCCCTGAGACAATGCTTATTAGAACTGCATAAATAAACTAGCCTGGTAAAAACCAGCCCCTTGTTCTATGCCAGGGCAACATGAACTTCATACAAACATCCATCATCTTTCTTACGTGGATTTAATTGTTTGTTTCCACTAAGAAAAATGTTAAAACTTATTTTCAAGCACACTTTTTATATTCAACACCTGTACCTTATTCACATCCTTTTGTTTAATGTTGCCAAAGAACATTAAAGGGTTTGTGTTCTGTATAATAATATATATACGTAGCTATGCTGCCACACAGCAGGAAAGTCCTGGTTTGAGTCTGAGGTCTTTCTGTGTGGATTTTGTGTAAATTTTCTTTGGTTTACTCAGTTCAGACACATGTTAAGAATGACTGGAGACTCTAAATTATCCCCAGGAGTGAGTTTAAGCGTGTGGTTTTATTTGTCTCCATGTGGTCATCCAGCTGTACTCTGCTTCACTCAAAACATGCTGGAAAAAGCTCCAGTTCATCTTTTTTAAACAATTGTTTTTGTCTCTGATCAAACAACGAGCTTCAAACTTCAGGAGGATTTGTGTAAACCACTGAAACAATAAAAGAAAAGTGAAAAGTGCGATGAAGCTGCAGAACTCGTGTTTAGAGCTCTGAGTGGATCACAATATGTGAATTAATCAACACTTTTTATTATTTGTTGGTCCTCTTCATTCAGAAAGACCAAAGATTTTCTGTGCCTGTCCCGTCACAAACTGATGTTTCAGTGTGTTGTTGAGTGAAGCATCTTATTGTGATGATGTTGAAAAAAAGGAGGCATTTTTCTCTGCCTGAATAAATAAGAGTAAAAAAAAAAAAAAAAATCAAAAACAACTTCAGCATCCTCTCTGACTTTTTCTCCATGTGATTATAAACAGACATTCTCAATTTTAAATCTGTTTCTGGCGCTTTGTTTGTTTCCAGTGGACACGACAGGATTTCATTTTCTCCCCGTCTGACTGTCAGGGGAGTTTACTTTTGTGTTTGTCTGCCGTAAATAATATCAAGAGGAAGTGATACGGGCTCATACTCAGCATAAAACATTAATTCTATTTAATGCAAACCTTTGCTGCTAGAATTTCATGCAGGCTCCAAACTGGTTTACAAGATACTTTCCAAGCTACCAGTAAACATAAAATAAACACAATGTCTACAACAAGTTGATCAATGGCGACTTGTCTTTTATTAAATTCGGTGGAACTACGGTCGCCTTAGAAATGAGTTAACATAGAGTTCAGAAGAATTGACTCTGACAAATGAAATTTATCTGAATAAAACTGAGTTTTTAAAGGCAGTAGCTGCGTGCTGACAGGCTGTGATTTATAAGACCCTGCCAAAGGCCAACGCTCTGCGAGAATGAAACTTATGTTCATCAAACACAGCGTACGCCACTTTGGATTGTATAATAAAGCAAAGAAATGACAGTCAAGAGAAAAAATAAAACAGTCAGTCAAAAGTGGTCCATAGAGTGCTCTGCCATGTAAAATCTGCAGTTTTCTTTCCCAGAATAACAAGAAACGACCACTGGTTTAACTACACAGATGTAATTTCTCCTTAGTTTAGTAATAATTTCTGAACTTTAAAGGTGCACTGCATGACAAGTACTGACATCTAGTGGTCATACTGTTAAAAGCAAGCATGTCAAACAGAGTTCATTCACAAAGTGTATCAATCAATTTAGGGAGGTCTCAAAGACTTTAATTGTGTTTCCTTAGTTTCTTCAGTTTCTTTATAATAAATTATAGTTTTTTAGTTGTGGGTTTGTTGGCGTGTCTATTGGGGATTGGCTTTGTTTAGTTTAGTCTTATCTGCTGTGAAGCACCTTGTGCTATACTCAGAGATATGTAAAGTACTTGAAAAAAGGTTAGGGTTAGGGGTTAGGTTAACAAAATAGGTTAGTAAAAGTAAAAATGCTGAAGAGAAAATAACTTTGGGAAATACATTTCACAGATAGGAAAAGAACTTAAGAGACAAAAAACTGCTCACAATATTAGGCAAAGTAAAAGTACTTTTACACACACTCTAAGAAACAAAATGTTGAATCTACTTTACATTAATGGTTACACTAAACTGAGTTGTGTAAATTGCTTTATTAACCTCAGTTTAGTGGAACTGGTTGACATAACTTGGTTAAGTAAATTCAACATTTTATTTTTTAGAGTGAACAACTCCTTTCATGATGAGTTTGGTCATATTTAAATTTGTAACAAAGTGTAAAATTTTAAGTAAAAATAAAAATAAAAGTATCATTGTTATGTTTTGAATGTATCAAGATTAAAGTAAAAAAAAAACTACTTGGTAAAATTACAGATCCCCAAAAAATGACTGAAGTACTGTAATGAAGTAAATGTATTTTGCTGCTATACACCTCTGGTTATACTGTGCTGTATAAAAAGTACTTTATAAGTAGTCTGCCTGTCTGATAAACTGATGACATTCTCATTTAGCAGCCCTCGCTGCTTTAATCCATGTTTATAATGGTGAGCCGGGTCATAATCTTCATTTTTCTTACTGTCAACAAATCGTTTAAAAACGAGAACAATGGACTGATCCTGCTTGTGCAGCCAAAACCAGATTTCTTGTTCCTCTGTGACACAGAGCTCCATTGTGATCCAGTAACTAATAAAAACACAACAAACTACACTGTCACACTGGCTGACATGTTCCTCCACAATGATGAACACAAACACTATGGTTTCTTTCTTTCTTTTTTGGTCCTTCTCTCAGATACGCTGCAGCAGCTCAGAGGCACAGCAGAAATAGATTAATTCACAGATAAAAACTACAACTGGTTAAGTTAACTGCTTGTTTCGGTCATACTGTAGTAATCTGCACGTTACTCTCTGATTCATGTTTGTGAGCCGTGTGGGACACTTACTGCTAACCAGCTGCCCTACGCTGAGAGCTGAGGAAGAGGAGGAGGTGGAGGAGGAGGAAGAGGCCTGGTGGAGAGGACTCTGTCTGTGGGGCATGTGAAGCAGGCTGGCTTGAGACGATGCAGGGCCCGTCTGACCCTGCTGCGCCTGAGGCATCTGGACACACACACACACAAACACACACAAGCACACAAATGATGCACTGACAGCTCGTAGAACAGAAAAAAAATATCCATTAATCCTGCAGCATATCATCATGATAGTAATCATTTACAATAATAAGGTCATTATGGTGATTAGGATGCAATATCAGATCTAATCAAACAATCAACAGCTGCTAAATTGACCACTTAGAAGCTGAATATAATAAGAGGCACCCTGAACCTGATGATGATGAAATTACTGCCTGCAGTATTTAGACTGACAGAGCAGAATGTAGTGCTGCCAGGTTACAGTGCTATTTTGCTGTTGCAGTGAGAGTTTAAAGGAAAGTGCATGCCGGTTCAGCTTAGGTACTCCACTGTCTGTGTGAGTTTTGTAATTGCTTCTCTGCAGAAATCAACTCTGTTCAAAAGAAAAAAAAAAGAAAAGAAAAGGGAGAGAAAAAAAAAAAGCTTGTGACAATTAGAGATTTCAAATTTATCAGTCTTGTGGGGAAGCCAGTAATGGCAATCAGATTGAAAAAAACAAACAAACAACAAATAACATTTAGACGCAGCAGTTCCTATATCAAACATAATTCATGATCTGCCAGCTATGTGCACTGATGGCAAAAAAACCTGTGTATTTTCATGTTTTATGCACATTTGGATTGCTTTTACAAGATCAAGACGTCTTTGCTTTTAAAGCAAAAAGCTGTCTGTGCCATAAACTGGGCTGGTTTCTTTTCTCCTTCTTTTGCTATTAATTATTTTTTCTGTGGCATGTGTTTGTTTGGATGGTGGTGTTGGGAGTGGGGGGTGGGGGTGGGGGGGGTGTCAACAGCGATGCACACACTGTCAGGACTGTTGACAGGCTCGGAAAATTATCTAGCTTCACTGGAAATATTCCAGACTGCAGGCTCTGACAACCGTAAATTATGCCCGTGGAACAATGTGCACAAGCGGGCTTTGAAGTGGAGACACGAGCATAAACAATATTACAAATGCATTAATTCATTCAAGAGTATGATCTGCTGGTTTGGGTGCCACAATTAGGTGTCCAATCTCCAGACAGAGTTCATCCATGCTGCACTGCCGAGGCCCTCAGCATGAACTTTTACCGTGTAATTCTGCTCTGACATCTTCATTATCCAGTCAATACCATTTTCAATGTGCATGTGTCAGGGTGCTCTACACTTTTGCATCATATAGATCAACATATTGGAGGCTGAAGGTGCTTGTGCTTGTGTTTGAGCACAATACAGGCGTAGGAAAAGTGCTTCATGTGGTCGTTCTTTACATCAAAAGAAAATACTTCTTGTTTGGGTCAGAAAGAACAAATCAGACGTGTGGAGAGTACGACTGAGCAAGGAAAGGATGAGGAGGGAGAGAAATGGCAAGAAATGGAAAACAGAGGCAGGAGGGTTTGAGTTTTAAGTGAGGTGATGAAAAGTGCTTCGCGTGTGTGCGAAGGGGAGGGTGGCTCCGCAGGAGTTTTGGAGTCCCAGACTTTAAAAGCTTGGCTGACAAATGTGTTTCAAATATGCACAAATGGGGGGGAAAAAAAACTGCTAACACACATCACGTGTGCCAAAAGCTACAATTTGCGAGTTGAATGATGCAAATGAGTTAAAGAGTTGAAGTGGGAAACAAAATGAGGTGTTTAGCAGGAAAAATAAGACTTTGTGAATAAACAGGAGTCTAGTCTGACTCCACTAGGTGTTGCTCATTCACAGTTTTAAAAACTTGCCCCTTGATCAAGTTTCTTCGGAGCCAGAGATTTAAAAAAAAAAAAAACGTAATAAGCTCGCTCTACAGGATTTCTGCCTTTATAAGTGTGTGAGTGTGTTCCTACATGAGCATATATGTTACCTGCTGTCCGGGCTTGATTGGTGACAGCGTGATTCCCTGGGTGTTGATGACAGGCAGGATCTGATTGCCGATCACTGTGGCGATGATCTGGCCTTGAGCGTTGGTCAGAAGCTGAGGTGTAATTGGCTGTACCTGCAGCGCTGGGTTGCCACCCCCTGAGTGGCTGGAGGGCCCTGCAGAGTTGGGCATCAGTGGAATTGTTCCAATTATCTACAAAGGGGGGCAGAGCGGACACAAAATCAGCTGGGTGGTTTTAAAAACGGAGAGAAAGCAGAGAGGGTAAACGCTACTGGAGGTATCTGCGAAAATGAAATCTGCTGGGTTTTTTATTTTTATTTTTTTGTGGGATCAGAAATGAGGCAGGTATTAACTGCATCAGGCTAATCAGAGAGCTGTGCTTTCGAGCTGGCGTGCGTGTGATTTAGAGAGAAAAAATAAAAAGACGAAGAAGTGTCCGCTGATCGTCTGTCACTGATGTGGTTTTACAGCCAAGAGGCGAGTGAAGCCAAAGCAGACTGCTGGGAGCGCACTGGAAAGGTCAGTGCTGAATACCTGCGTGTGTGATGGTGCACACCACTGACTGTATTATCCATCACTAGGCCAAGATCGGCATGAAAAGTGTGTTCCCGCGTGTGTTCGTGCTTAAGAGTCTTTGTCTGTCTCTGGTGTGAAGAAGTGAGTGTGCAGAGAAACACAGACCCCCCCACACCCCCTTTGTACCCACTAACAGACACACAGGCAGACAGGGGAAAAAAAGTGCGAAGAATGAGCAAGAAAAGAAAACAATGAGAGAAAAAGAACAGCATCAGAGAGCGAGACAGGACCCCATGTCTCTAATTCAACTCTCAGGGTCCCAGGGGTACTTCACCCTTTCTGTACATCCCCCCCTCGCCCCTTCATCCCTTGCTCTTCTCTCCTCAGTGGCTGTAATCAGGAAGGGCAGATCAAAGGGGGTGGTGGAGTGTCACTGCAACGTTTTAGCTCTCAGAGCTGCCAGAGTGTGGCCAAGAGTAGCGCTTTAGGGGGGGACTTAGCGCCTCTTCACTATGATGAAGGTTAATGTCATCTGGGGACTGGTTCTGGGCAGCTCCTGAGCAGCCGCCACCCGGGCCCCCCTGCTGGCATCACTCCTCCACCAAGCCTCATTACACCAGAGAGCAGCTCAACACGGATGAGACGCCATCATTCTAAATTCTGTTATTTGGCAACTGGGCGAAGAGCTACTTTTGCTAAAATTGCACTGTCTTGGATTCATTCTCTTTATGTTTGTATTTCAGTGTTTCAGTCCGAGGCTCTTCACCACAGCCTAAAGCAACACACAACTACAAACAGACTCTCACTACTGTTAATGGTGTTCAGCGCAGGGTCCATCTCCCCCCTCCTCTTTCCTCATTCTTTGACATAATAGGGAAGGATCTGTGAGAGAAAGGTGGGTCGACGATCTGTAATTCATCCCTGCCACGGCTCATTTGCTTATGTTGCTTCGCATTAGAGGAGAGATAATTTATCGCTCTCTCTGTGCCGGCTTTACAAATTCGCCGTAATGCTCTCCTGCCACTTAGCATATTTTATTGCCCTGCTTGACGCCTGTGTCTCCTGAGTCCCACTGATCCCACTTTGCATGCCGTTGTGGCGGGGAACTTGTTCCGCTCAATTATTCATCATCATTGGACTAAGTGGTTGTTCTATAAGCATAATAAAGGAGCAGGCAACTGACAGCTCAGCAGCACTCATTCCATCCATTTCATTCTATATCTGAATATCTGGGCAGCAGTGGCGCCTTCAGGCATTTTTTTAAATGGGGGTGGCCATGTGGGGGCCACTGAAAATCCTGGGGTGGCACACCAAAACCAAAGGCCAGAACAGAATTTCAGGAGAATTGACAAATAAGAGGAGTTAGGGAATCACCTTCTGATATTTATTTTATTTACCGTTATTTAACCAGGCAAGTCCTGTTGAGATCTCAAATTTCTTTTTCAAGTGAGGCCTGGGCCTGAAGGCAACTTACACATACATGTACATGTTTTTAGGGGGAAACCGGAGTATCCAGAGAAAACCCACACAAGCACGAGGAGAACATGCAAACTCTGCACAGAAAGACCCCGCCAATACTGTACATACTGTAGGTATATTTAGGTTTTTCTAAAAGTTCCTACTTATTGAGAAAATCACTGTCACTAGTCAACGTATAGAAGCTGGTCCTTTCCTAATTTTATACTTTTAAACAAATAGTTTGCATACATCTCCTGAGATCCTGCTTCCTAATGCAAAGGACATTGATTTTTAGACCAGCTGTCCTTATTGAGGAGTTTTATTGTTATATGTTTTATTTTTAAATACATATATTTGTTTTCATCTCTGCTGTTTGCAGATGATGCGGTTGTGTTGGCATCATTGAGCTGTGATCTTCAGCTCTCACTGGAGCGGGACTGGGATGAGGATCAACACCTCCAAATCTGAGTCTATGGTCTCAATCTGAAAAGGGTGCATTGTTTTCTCCAGGTTGGGGGGGTCAGGTTCTGCCTCAAGTGGAGGAGTTTAAGTATCTTGGGGTTTTGTTCACGAGTGAGAAAAGAATGGAGCGTGAGATTGATAGATGGATCGGTGCAGCTTTTGCATATTGTGGACTCAGTACCGGTCTGTTGTGGTGAAGAGGGAGCTGAGCTATAAGAAGAAGCTCTCTGTTTATTGATCAGTCTACGTTCCTACCCTCATCTAAGGTCGTAAACTTTGTGTAGTGACTGAAAAATGAGATCGCGGATACAAGTGGTCGAAATGAGTTTTCTTCAAAAGGTAGCTGGACTCTCCCTTAGAAACAGGGTGAGAAGTTCAGTTATTCAGGAGACTCAGAGTAGAGCTGCTGCTCCTCCACATCGAGAGGAGCCAGTTGAGGTGGTTTATTTAGTAAAGATGCCTTCTTGACGTATACACAGTTTTCAAGAATGTCATTTTATTTATGAGGTTCTACTAATCGTAAATAGCTAGGAGAAATTCAACTCAATTCAAAAATACTTTATTGATCGCAAAGGGAAAATAAAAACACACTCAGGAGGATAAACCTGTCTGGACAAGGGAACACTACCGTTGGACAAAAAACTAATTCTAATAAATTCTTGTTTCAACATAACAAGAGCAGATTTGGTATTATTTTCTTATTATTAGCTATACATGATGATTTTTTTCCCTTGCAGATCTGTAGTATTTTACAATAATCTATACAATATTCAGTAATACAATTATCTAATTTCCCTCTGGGATCAATAAAGTATTTTTGAATAGAGTTGAATTAATAGTAAAATAATATTTACTAAAAATCAATTTCCTAATGGAACAATTTCATAAATAAAAAGCTCTCAGGTCCCTCTCTCATTCACAGCGAAGTCCTTTTCCTCACTTCTTTTTCTCCGTTATTTCACTTCCTGTGTTTGCCTCTGCTGCAGTTCACAGCGTGGCATGATGTGAGAGACGTGCTTCTCTCCATCCACCAGAACTCATTAAGATTATGCTGCTCTTGTTTCCACAGAAATGTCATCTCATCTCTCCAGCCAGGGCAATCTGTGTCTTTAGCTATGGTCACCAGGCAATATCTCTGCCCATTTTCACTCCTCCACTGTTCATGCGGTGAATTAAGACCGATCCGAAAAAGGGGGGGGGGGGGAAATCTTTGGGAAGTCTGGACTTGTGTCAACACACAAGTACAGAGACCCTTGTTGTAAACTTTAAATTGCTCTAAAATTCAGAGAAAATTAAGGCACAGTGCTATTAAAAAAATCATTCTTGATTTCTAGTTTTTATTCTTTATGGAGACATAAAATCATCATCACATTTAGTTTTTTCTTCTCTAATATGCATTCCCTTAAAAAGGCCTTTAGTTTATTTTATAGTTTCAACAAGATTTAGATATCCGAGGATTGTTGAAACAAAACAACTAATCAGTAAACTTTTAGAGAATCAACAGATTCACCGATAAAGAAATTAATCAATGTTTGCAGCTCTACAGTACAAATAAAGGTCAATATGAGTTTACACAGTGGTTACATTTAATCTAAGGGCCAGGGGCTTCCATCAATACGGAGAGCTTTGCTTGTTTTGTAGTTCAGCTTCAGCAGTTTCTGAGCCAGCTTTTTACCAGCCAGTGTGAACTTTACCTGTTGCTTTCCACATTTGTCTAAGCATTATTTGCCCATCAGGCTCAAAGTCTTACTAAAGGTATGGAATGCTAAGAATAAAAGAGAAGAGGAGATATTTATGCACAAAGCTGAGGCATCGGGATTAACCAAAGTAAGGCTAACCTCTTTTTTTGAGTGCACAGCTTAAAAGAGGAAATAGAAATTTAACCTTTCCATACAACTAATTACTTATTAAACCTGAAGGAAAAGTAAGAATTAAGGAAAAGATGTTAGCAAAAACGTGTAATTTGTGTAGAAGAAGAATTTAAAAAAGGCATTCTAGAGTGAGAGTGACTTAATAATTGTGGCTTTTATCCACAGCTTTAATCACTGTTGTAGAGGCAGTGAGGATAAAAGAGCCTCATTGATTTTTCTTGGACAATAAAAAAAAAAGCCCGAGCCAATATAATTAAGGTTTAAAAACTCCAAAGGTCCATCAGACTTGACACATTTTAAGGTTCTCAAAGCTCATAAAAAGGTCTTTTGACAGCATCAAAATGAGGATAAAAAGAGGATGCTATGTTTTAAATTAAAAAAGTAGGTGACTGTTTAAAGATTGTCCCTAAACTGTAATCAAACACTACCTTAAAAAAACATGTGTAAAGTAAATACAAAGCCACATTTGTGTGTTTTCTGGACCCTCCTGGACTTACATGAGTTATGTATTAGCCTGTGTAATATCCTCTGTGTTTGGGGGGAAGGGAGGGGCAGCAGGTTTTGATATGGGAATGCATATTTCAGAGTCCACTGTCTGAATAATGCAGTAGAATAATGAGGTGGGGAGCAAAGGCTGTACCCCAGGGCTTTGACCATCTCTATGACCTGATTATGTCAGGAAGTGTCAGCCACCAAGATGCTACAAAAGCACAGAACATCCCGTCAAGTCCATATCCTCAGTGATCTGTTCCCGGCGCTCCAGGCACCTTGTGAAACAGGAACGTCCATACAGTCTCATTAGCAATGTTTAGGATCAACCTCTCCTTTCTGGACAACACTTTTCTGCATATGCTGAAGCCTGGTCAAACGAGTGAAGGCAACTCTAAAGAGTTCGTATTGAAATGCACGCAGTTTGCATCTGTTTTAATAGTAATCATCTCCAATTACTTCAGCGTCGATAAGATTTTGTGACGACTAAACTATGAAAACAAGGCAGGTATACAAGACAAAACGGGACTTAATGCAAATAAAAGAAAGCAGATCCAAAAGGGCAAAATGTCCACACAATCCTCCTTTAATATGTGCTGTGTGCACCTGAGATAAGATGATTCATTAGATAGAGCCTCACAATGACAAGCATCATCGTTCAAGCCTCTGGCTACTGATGGAACAATTCTGCAGCCACCCTTAAATATGACAAGGTCAGCGTTTTACTCCGACAGGCGCGTACGGATAAAAGAGGGAAGGGTTTGTTTATTCCCAAAATGCCTAATATATGGTGGGGTGGCTGCTGGAGTGGAGACAAACAGCTTAAAGGCCCGACCACAAGAAATCTATGTGAAAAGATCAGAAGTACCATACAAATGGTTTGTTTTTTCAGCAGTACAATATTGTAGCACATGATAAATGACGGAACAAGATCTTTCAGGGCCTGGTTACCAAGGTAACAGTTTTATTTCTGTACCATTTGGTTATTAGTTTGTTAAACAAGAACAGTGCAATGGAAGGTACAGTTAGTATTTGAGGTAAAAGTGATCAGTCAGCTGGTATCTTGTGTACTGCACTCACCTGTCCTTGTGCGTTGGTGACGAGCTGCCCGGTGGCCCCTTGCAGGTTTGAGAGGGTGTTGCCAAACACCTGAGAGCCAGCGATGGATCCCATGGCTGCTGCTGCCGCTACCTGGCTGGCCAGAGGGTTCAGCTGCAGAGGGGGAAAAGACAGAATTTGCCGAAACCAGCGAGGACATATGGAGCACAGTGACGAAGAAAACACTTTCTGCTTCTGTTTTGTTGCCTGGGACGGCAGAGGATAACTGCAGAGAGGTCTGTAGAGCAAGGGCTGTGCCGTTTGTCAAACATTTCCCAAAGGTTTGCGCTCCTGGACGCAGCGGGAGGCTAGAGGTTAGGGAGGAGCAGTGAGAACTGGAGGCAGGCTGTGAATAAGTGGTCATTTTACCACTCTAAGTGCTTTCTCTGGCCCCTGGGGCTCCCCACGGACCGAGTCCAGTCTTTTCGACCTACAGCAATGGCCCACCCGCTCCCTGCTCTTACAATAGAGCCAGGCAGCATAGCTATGCATCACTGTATCGTCAGTCGCCTCCGTGCACTTCGACTAAGAAGCCCTCCTGCGTCAGGAGACTGGAACAGAGTGATACTGTTGAGGCCCAGGAAGGTTAAAATGACCATCTGTACGCGGCTGTAATGGACTCATCTGGATTGGCCCGTGGTTGTGAAAAGAAGTTCACTGCATCGAGGAGAGGCTGTAGAGCCCCGCCACAGCACTGTGATTACCCATATAAATCAAGCTAACCACTTATTAGGGGGCTGAAAATGCACTGCTGATTTGGTTGTACTGCAGCAGAGTAAAGTCTTATTAGGCTGAGTAAGTAGATCAAAGAGTTCGAGGAGAAAGGAAACCTCCTGACTACTCAATAAGAAAGAGAAATAATAGAAACGGAAACTGTTTTCTCCCTGCTACTTATACCGGTTACCTACTTAATTCAAAGCAGATGACTGAACCTTAAAGTAAACTTAAATAAAACACTTAAAATAGAATTTGCTGCAGTGAAAATTCTTTGAAAAAAAATAATAAAACAACTTTGTCACACTTTTAGGACTCTGCTGAGAATTCCACTTTTGTTCTGGTGAGAACATCCAGCTGACATATATATATTATATATATATATATATATATTTTTCTATCTTATCCCAGCACCATATATTATTACACTTTCTGAAATCAAATGATGAAAAAATGTCACAGAGCGATCAATACTTTTTCATTGACAGTAAAGGTTAAGCACATTAAGAATGACACTGCATTTGTCTTATGAAATCATATTTCATGTTGGTGGCCTCAAATTGGCCGTGATTGATATTGCCTCCTCTCGTCTGAAAGTCATCCAGTTTTTCCTTGATAATCGCAAGACTGTCTTTTATTTGTTCAGCGGTCAGCCTTTGGGAACCGCCAACGTCTGAGATGTTGAGAGAGTCGACAAGATTCTGATTTTTTTTAATGAGCAAAAGAATTAAAGAAGAATTTATGGTGAGCTAGCGATAAAACTTTAACTAGTCTTATATGAAATGTTACGGATGTTACGATTCAGTGAACTTTAATGCAACCATTACTACATTTAATCTATTCTAACATACATTCATAAAAAGCTGTAACCCTTATCACGATTGATTAAAAATCGCTTAATTTATAAATTTAAAGCTAAAGTTAGAAAGTTTACTCTAACTTCTCTCAGGGAGATCTGCTGGATCAAATATTCTCTTCTGAATATTTTGCTCATTAGAGTCATAAAACAACACACTACACTTACTGTGATTTTATAAGTTTTATGTTTTAGATTTATGATATGATCTAATCTCACAATATTTAGACTACAATGATTTCAAGCAGATAATTTTGTGTTCTGTATCCAAGTGATCCATTAGAACATCATTTAAATGATCTGACATATTTGTCACACTGCAGTGTTTGGATATTTATACTCAAGTAATTTACAGCATCCTCACCATGTAAAAGGTACTTGTAAGAAAATTTGGAAACATTTTTGGAGGGTGTAGAAACAACCTCTTGTCAAAAAGGAATAGAACATTTTTTCTCAAATCATAGTTTGAAAAGGTTTTTTTTAAAGCGTAATCTAAATGTTTAAACACAAAATCTGATCATCTCCTCCTGCAGCCAACAGCAGCGTTTTAATTTATACTTTATGTAGATCTTTATTCAACCCAAAAATAAAACTATTAACAATTTCAAATGTTTTTTTAACACACAAAATAAAATAAAATACAATACACATAAAACCAACAACAAAGTCCTGACAATATTAGACATGTAGGAAAAGAAACACAATTTTATTTGTTTGAATATATTTCTGATCAGTCTTCACAACATAAATGCACATAAAAACATCAATACTAGTAATATAATTAGCATCTATCTCTTAGGGAACAATGATAATTTCATTCTAAACAAAGATGTGACTAATATGATGTGACTGACCTTAAACTCAGTAAATGATACACCTGCTCTTCTGCCTGAAGAAGAAATAAAAACTGCTGCGATAGTTTAGGAGAAACGGGCAGTGAATGTAAAAACGCTGACTTCAGGGGCCATGTTAGTAAAAACACTGGAGGTGCTGCGATAGTGGAAGGAAAGCCAACCCGATCAGTTAAGCGGAGTTAAACAGAGGCCACAGATCAACACAGAGATAATGTGATCTGCTCAGGCGAGCACAGCCAGAGTCTGTGAAAAACCGCCGCTGTGCTTCGTGTGTCATTGTGTGAGTGATAGGTTGTTGGGAGAAGCCTTCAGATGTATTTGAAATATTATCATCAAGTTTCATGTGATGATAGGCCTTTCCAGATACTATGTTATTCTGGTAAATCTGAGTGAAAAAGAGAGTTGGCTTTATTGCCAAATCTCTGCCACAGCATAATGTGGATAGAAGGTGGAAGGAGAGCCAGGAAGAAGGAGAGGCAAAGCTGCGCTCAACACCTAAACAGGTGATTTTCTGCCACGGTGACTCCTCTCAACACCTCAGCAGGAGGCACAAAATGACAGAGCCGGCCTAGTATTTGTACTGATTGCATGTGTTGGAGGAGATAAACAGTGATCTTCCAGTTTGTAGAGCCTGCGTGTTAACTATTGTGTTTTTATTCGCCATAAAAAGGGCGTCAAGAGGATTTTTTGGCAGCTCAGACCATTTTCCAACAACGCTTTAACTACTCGTATAACACAAATGGCATGAGTAACAAAAGGTTGTTTTTTTCCATCTACAAGAAGATATTTACAACTTTAAAGTAAAATTCAAACCAGAAGCAAATTGTTCCACTGCTCAAGCTTTTATGATATCATGTGACATGATTTTGCCACCTTTGGTTCCCTTCCAAATGCTTTCACTCTCACCACTATCCAAGCTTAATATAGCCAAATATACCAGGCTACGCCGGGATCAGCAAACATAAAATAAATGTCTGACAAGGAAAAAGAAAACCTGAAAATTGATAAAAACTAAAGGTGAGGGACTCTAAACTCCGCCAGGCTCTCCGTCGCCGTTTGACCACGAGGGTCGTGAGGGTGCAGCAACCCATGAAATCTCAGGAATTGAGGGTGAAAAAAGTGTGTCCCAGTAAACCATAGAGCAATATCTGCAAACTAAAAAGTGTCTGACACAAACTAAATGGAGATTATTCTCGGTTGTGCTCTTTTCTCATGTCCGTTCAGAACTTAATTCCTTTTTTTTTTCCTGGGGGTCAAAGAAACAAATGGAGAAGAGGTGTAAATGCTCACAGGAGGGTTAAATCCTGTTCAGGGTTTAGAGTTGAGGAAAATTTTTTCTGCTCATTTCAAGAGGAATTTTTTTTTTAATTACAGGCAAAATGTATTTTTTTTAATTAAACATTAAAGTAGCTTTAAAATTTTTTTAATTAAAAGTAAAAAAAATTGTGATCATGCTGAACCAAGTCCTGATAGAGGGAAATATAAGATGCAACAACGCTTTAGTTGTCAAAACTGTGTCAGAGTGGACTCAACAGGGTAAATTAACAGTCAGTACCCCTCTTGTTTCTGGATAAGAGGAATGGATTTTATCTGGAACAACATAGAAGCTTCCTTGAACCAATCCAGCCCACCCCCCCTCTGCCTCCTCCCCGCTTTTTCCAACTCTGGAGTGAATGTAATCAGCTGTGACATGAGAAAACACGTTCTCTGTCTGTCAGAACTCTGCTAGTCCTCTGCTGACAGTCCTCTGCCGACTCTCCTCCTCCTCTTCTAAAATGACCTCCCCTCCCTGCTCCTAACTGCCTCCCCCCTCCACACATCCTCTGTGCTTATGAACATCAAAAAACCATTAGGCCCTCCAAAACACCTCTGGTCCCCTGGTTGGTGGGGCTTCACACTGCCGTTGTGCACTCTGAGCCCTGTGAGCTCTGACTATTGCTCACCGATGGGCCTCAGCTCCAGACGTTGTGAAAAATAAAATAAAATAATAAAAAAAAGAGCCATTCTTGAAGAAAAATATCGTGAAGTGAAAGACGGATAGAACAACTGGGGCAGATAACACCCGGCGAAATACAATAACGCTGCATTGGGTGACAGTTGGACATTGCAATTGCTAACGGCAGCAGAGCGATGGGATGGCAGAGGGTGTGGACGTGGCTGAGGTGGCATGTCAGGTGCTAATGGAGTGATGTCATATGAAACTCCAGAAATGACAGCTAGTTAACTGGGGAGGTTTGGCTGATCAAATAAAATGCATTAGGCGCGGGAAATGACGGTCGTGAGCAGTCGCAGAAATGGCCACATCTAATGAGGCAAAATGCAAATGGAGAACAAAACGAGTCATGAAAATGTTTAAATTAACTATAAAGCGATGATGGAGTGGGGGACAGTGGCCGTCAATCTCTTCACTCATTACCTTCATGTGAAATTAAGAGCGACTTTAATCATTACATAAAATCTGCTCCAGACCATTTGTTGCTAATTGTAAGGAACATCCGTTCAGTGCAGGTTCTTTATCATCAATCACAGCTGCAGTAAATTTCCTCTGCTTAGAGAACACAGCGAGTAAAAATATAAGTTATACTACAATCTTTTAACACTATTCTCTTACGGAGGAATGATCTATAATATTTAGCTGTTTCCAGATGTATTAAATCTGAAACTACTTGGTGATTAAGTATCTGCGGAAAAGTGCTGACCATTTCAACCTCGTGAAGTGACACATTTGGTGCAGTTATTTTTGTACTACATTGGTGCTGGGCTGGAAATCATGGCAGCGACCAGTGTCGCAGTAAATCTACTGCCCCAGCTATGATTATAAAGTAGATAAGATTTTAGTAGCGGTGAGGAAAAGAAAAAGATAAAATAAAAATCAGTGGAGTCCTGAGATCAAACTATGGGGAAAATATGAGGTGTAATGAGATTATGGCGAATAAACAAAAGACTCTTTTTTTCAGCCCTGGATGATTATTATCTCAAATATTCAATATATGTGAACGTACACCTTATTTCAACTGGGCTGATTACATCCCATTCCTTTTCATTTAGCTGGAAATGGCATCTCTTTTCACTCTGCTGTTGTTTGACATATAAATATAGCATTTGAATGACTTTAATATCCTCCTAATCAATGTCCAGTGATCTTTTGATGTCCTCAATTCAATATAGGAAGGGTCATCCATGCCGCAGCTTTATAAACACAATAAAGGTAAATGATTACTCCCCTCTGTGGTGTCCAAAAATACAGCCAGTAATGAAGAGAAATGGTGGAGTTTGAGGAGGAGCCCTGTCATGTGTCATTGGCCAACTCTAAGCCTTAAGATTAATCACAAAAGAGGGGCTCTGTGGCTAAGACATGGTCACCCTTGATCAATAAATCCACCCCCCTCCCCTCCCTCGTCCTGCGGCTCTCTGCTTCGCTGTCTTTCTCACTTTTTCTCTAAAAACACAGCAACATTTGGCACAAGCTAAATCAGCATACAGAGGAAAGATGAATTGATGAAATGTAAAGCTGTATTTATATTGATTACTTCAATTTTGTCTTCAAAGAGTTCTCTATTTGAGGAGCTGACTTTGGGGAAAAAAACCCAACACTTTTTGCATTCTTTTTTTTTGTTTTGTTCTCACTATAAAACATTTTCACGTTACAAAATTATAATGAAAAGAAGCATAAAATCAATAATCCGGTCAAAAGAAAAAGAAACCTTTTGAAGAATTTTTGCTTATGCAGTCCAAAGTACATCACAAAATATATACCAGCTCCAGCCCGAGTTTACACAACTAAAACATGGGTATTTCTGATAATATTCTCTCGGGACCACAAATGGGACTTTTGACTTGGTCTATGAGGAGGGCATAATGTAACAACATTGCATTAAAAGGGTCTTTTTACAGCGTGGCAGTGCAGCGTGGCTGTGTTCCTTGTGTGAGCCCGGTGCTCTGTTTGCGGTCACTAATGGGCATCAGAAATTACAGGCAGTGGAATCGCGCCCCGCGGGGGGACTGGCCTCCTCAGCGGAGCGGAGCACTTAGATGGTGTCTGAAAGGCTGCTGGAGGAGAAAGGGGGGGAACTCAATGTCACAGCCCTGCCTCATAATTAAAGAAACCCTATTCCTTATCCACTGTCAGGTGAGCCCTAGCTCCGTGCTCCATCTGAGGGCTCCCATGTGGGCGTCTAATGCAAGTTGCCCCCGGTGTGCATGTGGGCTGATCGGGGGAGCGTTGGCTTTCTGCTGGGTATCGGAGTTGGAAGCCCTCTGCCCATTTCCAGATTAATGGAGCCAGGTTTAGAAGAATTGCAGACCTCGAAAAGTGAAGGAAATATCAAATCTGCGATGATTGAAAGCCCAACAAACCAAGAAAAGCCACAAAAAGTAAGTGCAAGGTGCGGCGTAGGTGCAATTTGAAAAGTGAAAGTGCCCTCACAGTTTCCCAAATGATCACTGAAATATGACAAATTTAAGTTTCTTCTTATTTAGAAATTCAAGCTTCATCGTTGGTCCTTAAGTCTGTAGATTTTCTCCCAGCCTAATCCCTCATTTGAAGTAAATAAAAGTAGTAGAGCTGTCATGGTCAGGTTGTTTTCCTCATCTAGCTCCCATGCTTTATAATTATTCATATGAAATGCGGTGCTGTTGATGGGCAACAGTCTTATTTTCTGCTTCAGTCAACAGTGCACATTTGTATTTCTAAATTGTGAAGCGCTTGTTATGTAAGGCAATTTTCTGCCTTCTTAAGAGCCAGATCTCCTGTGCATTAATAAGAGGCCGAGCTGAGCTGCTGAAGAGCTGAGGGCCTGTTCATGCTTTACACCCTACAGCCCCAGCAGCCTTTTAATCACACAGCTGTCACAACACAGATATATATAAATATAAATATATAGATTTACATGTGTGTCTTTAAAAGTTTTATTAGAAATATGGCTTTTAAAACAGGTGTTATCCTAGATAATATTCAGGGTGTGGGAATGACTAACTTTTTGAACCCTTCCCTAAAACAAAGTAACATAATATTAAAAGTAATAAAGCTAACTTTTTTTGAAATACTGATCCTTTGAGTCGTTATTTTCACCTCAGAATCTTAAGATACTTAAATATTTTTCCACATATGTACCTCATATTTTTAATCAATGTTATCTTTTGGAATCACCACACATAAAGATTTTTAAAAATCACATTAAAAAACAACTTATAAAATATTATATTGTAATGATGTCACTCAGGCACTCTTCCAAGTCCAACCACAGACTGTTAATTTTTGAGGCATGAAACAGATAATGGACTCTTTCCCCTCAGCGTAAGTGATGCCATTTCCATTGACAAGCCGCAGGATGAGCCAATGTGTCTACTTCTGAGCATGTCATTTTAATTTTGATTTAATATCACACTGAAGGATGATGGCCAGTTACGTTAAATTGAATGAAGACAGAGCTGATCTGGAAAAATCAATTAATCGGCATGTGGGACTCATTTGCTGCATGTGTTATTATAATGGGAGAAACACCCACCGCCCATAAAAAAAAGACATTTGGAGCAAATTGAACAGAGGTGATATTAACAGTCGTTGACACAAGTAAAAGTGCACTGCAGCGGAAAGCGGTGGCATGAGTGTTTGACAGAGCCTCAGCTGGAGACAAAAGTAGCAGAGATGGGTCTGAGAGTCGAGGAGGACAATGAAGACAACAAAAGGAGGAGGAGGAGAGAGGGAAAGGGGAAGGTGGTAAAGAGGTGAGGAGGAGCAGGGAGTGCCGACAGCCGGGCCTCTGAAAGGCCGTTGTGGTTGGCAGCAGCTGACCTTGGTGACGATGGGTTTTCACCAGGGGCTTCTAATGAAGGCTGATTGCCGGGGAATAGTGAGGGAGCCACGGGAAAGAGAGGAGACTGAGGAGGGTGGGGGTAGTGAGGGAGGAGGGCAGGGAGAAAGAAAAGGATTGAGGAGAGACTTAGGTAATTGCAGCACTTGCGGATTGAGGCCCCGCAGTCCTGTGATGTCGGGGTGCAGTGGGGAAGAAGAGAGATGTCTGTGGACACTTTGGTGGTAAATTGTGGAGCACAGGGATAGGAGGCAGCCCCCTAGGCTGCAATTACCCCTATGAGTGTGTGGATTGAGAGTGGACAGGCCCGGTGTGAGGCTTTGACAGCGATCAAGGAGACAACTGTGAAGAGGGGAGAGACAGACAGCGGGGGCCTGACAGACAAGGAAGACAGGGCGCCTCCACCTCTGCCAGGCCCCCCAAAAGCCTAGCCAGATACCTCACCAAGGTCAGGGGAGAGTAGTGCACACGTACCACGCTGGTGACAAGACAAGTACAGCAGAGCTGCAGACAATTCAGCTTCTGAAAGAAATTATAAAGAAAAAAAAGGAGCAATAAAAGCAACTAGTTAGATCAGAGGGAAAACGAGGGATTCTGGGGTTTCACTGGATGGTGCAGCAGGGTCGTGGAGGGGGCGGGGAGGGGTGTATGGCATACACACTGGAATAAGAGATTTCATAGGCTGGCCTAAGCTTCACACTGCCATGGATCAGTATGTACTGCCTCCCCTTTCCCTGCCTGAGCTGATGTAACTCAGTGGAGTGGCAAATTACACCAGACCTACAGCTGTAGCCCGACATTATGATTAATTTGATCAGTAATTTCTCCTGTTTTTCATTTTAATCGCCGCGACCATTCTGCTGTGGCAGGTCTTTCAGATCTAATTAAGATCAATTCCGGTGTAACAGACTTGGCACGCATTTTCCCCCGTCAAATCCCTGAGCTCTCCGGGCGTGGAGAAAACCCGCAGCTCTAATCAATCAACTTCCAGCAAAATTCAGCGGGCTCCTGCAATCAGCCCATTAACGCACTTAAGCAAATTTCATAATCCCCCACCCCTCCCCCCTGCGCGCGTCTATTTGTCATCACTTTGGGGGCTATTTCAGATAGCTGCATTCTGCATCCAGTGGTTTCGCACATGCTAAGGAGCAGACAGAGTATGGGAGGCACAGAAAGGTTAATTCTTCTTCCATTTAAGCAAATTAGCTGCAGTAATCTTAGAATTAGCTATTGATTCAAGGTGACGGGATCTGTTGTGTAAGATTTGTACTCTAACAGGGATTTTAATGAGCAAGCTAATGAATTTTGTCACCGAAATTAAAACCAGCACAAGCACAAGGGACGTAATGAATGCTCAGGATTTCCTCAGCACAAGTTTACAAAGAATATCACATAGCTCCCATGAGAAGGGAATTAAAATGATACATTAATTGGAACATAATGAGTGTTTGTCTCTAAGCAGCTTGGCATTATGTTTGCAGCAAATAGATGAATGGCTGACTGATTCTGCTTGTCTGGATAATGACAGCAAGAAAAAAGGGGTGTTATCTGTCTAATGCTCGTTGTATTATGGTAATTAGGACTCCACTTTAGAGCAGAAACCAGGCCCTCTGGGTGAAACATGAGAACATCAGAAACGCTCTTCTGTGTCTTTAATTACAACAGTCAAAAAGGCTGACAAACAATCCATGTCTGTTTCTAACTGAACCCCGTATCAGAGAGGCTATTTGATTTCAAAATTTCTGTGACTCGACCAATGAGGAGCGGAGTTATTGTCACACTAAAAATCCAATCACAAGCCCAAACTCTAGGAAGAAAACGGAGCAGCTGTTTAAATCCTATTTTAGCCTTGAGAGGGTGCTGGGGCCGCGGCCTGTCCTTGAAAGAGCCCCTCGCTTGGGTGACACGCACTTTGACAACCTCAGCAGTGACCCAAAGAAACTAAACCTTTTACCAGCATTCTGCCTTCCGTGCACAGACACACACAACCCCACTCTGTAATCCTATTTGATGAGGCAATATCCTAATGATGCCTATTTGTCCTCTTAAAGGAGGTCATCATAATCACCTGCAGTCTTTCTTATAAAATAGACCATTTATATAAAGGTAACGATCTCAGGCGATATTAAAGCTGTGAGCATGTTCAGAAAGTACATATTATTAGTTCTTTGAAAACTTACCCAATGGAACGATTTGATTATAAGGTATCAGCTTTTTCAGGTGTTTGAGCATAATCTTAATGTGCTAATTTGTTTTTTTGGTCAGTTTCTTTTGTATTTACAGCCAGGCTGGATGGTGTGTTTAGTGCGATGTAGCGGTTAGCCTTTGAAACCCATTAAATCCAAAGGCTGTTTTTCCTGCTGAGTCTCACTAGGCCGTGACAGGGCCGGAGAGGGCTGCAAGGGGAAACAAATAGCCCAACTCATCCTGGCCATAAAGAAGCTCGCACCACAACCCAATAAGGGTCTGACGCTGATGAATGTGACCAGGGACAGAAAGGCGACCCTGGCCGGTTTCCACCAGAAATGAAACCACAGGGATATAAAATAGGTTATTATGGTCACACAGTGACAGGCAGACGCACAGAAGGGCAGAGATGGATGGACAGACAAAGTGACTAAAAAGGAGGATGAGTAGGAAGAGCAGGAAAAATTAGGCGACTGATTACACCTGGAAAGCCTAAAGATAGATAACCTCAGGGACGACAGAAGGAGGAGGTGTATCACATGTATTCGTTGTGCGGTTTGCTGTGTTTGAGTGAATCAAAGCTTTATTGACATGATGCATATTCTAACAGCTCCACATAAACACAGAGGAGATGCTAGCCTTCATTTTTACATAAGCATTTCATATATCACAACAACAACAACAAAAATCAAGTATGTTTGTATGGGAGCACTGCAGCCGGCCAAATAAAAGCCCCAACATGGAAACTACTCAAATGATCTTATGGGCTTTGGATTTTTCTTTTCTTTTTCTTTTGAACAACACAGCCAGTTCTTGCAATTAAAGTCAACAAAAATACCTAGTTTTCTTTGTGTTTGTGATGTCAGTCTAACACTATGAATACAAAAACATCATTACTGCTCAAAGTAAGATGGTTATTTTGAGAGCTTTGAAGGATATTTTGTGATTAATTAACTGAATTTTACACTTCATGATCCTTGCAGTCATAGGATTTAAACAGAGAGAGTCAAGACTCCATGTGTCCCACTCTAACACCAATAAAGCTTGTTTAAGATGCCAATGTCTGATGGTACCGCACCCAAGGGTGTGACCTGGAAGTTTGGGTTTAGATATACGGAAGATTTTTGAAATGCAGCCGGCGACAGATGCCGGTCTGTAAGAGGGTTGTTATTGTTAGGATTTTGATAAGACCCAAGGCTGAGATAGGGTAATAAAAGATAATTTAATAAAGATTTTTAGAAGAGAATCAACTTTTTTTTCTACAATCTTATTCTGACTTCAAATTCTGAACAAGTTATTCTCACAGCTTTATATACAGTGGGTTGCAAAAGTATTCATACCCCTTGAACTTTTCCATATTTTGTCACATTACAACCACAAACAT
>JARVGW010000323.1:8507848-8532795 GCA_031762495.1 Anablepsoides rubrolineatus
CTAACAGTCATGTTTTTGGTCTGTGGGAGGAAGCTGGAGTGCCCAGAGAGAACCCACGCATGCACGGAGAGAACATGTAAACTCTACCCAGAAAGGTCCTCGGGCCGGGATTTGATACATCAATTTTCTTGTTGAGAGGCAACAGCTCTACCAACTGAGCCACCGTGCCACATCTTGAAACTGACTTAACTTTTATACAAGAACTATACGTCGCTTTACATTTCACAACAGATAGTCATGACGTATTTAACTCAAAATGCCAAGTTTCAGGTAAGACTTGGGTCATATTTTACCTCAACTACTGCAGTTTGGAATGTTACCCAGCATGCGATGATGCAACAAAAAGTCCTGAACGTAGTGGTTCATCTGGTATTTGATCACTCCAAATGTAAACAACACTCCATCACTCACTGACCTCAACTGGCTACCACAATAAAACTCAAGACAGTGAAGCTTGTCTACAGAGGAAATGCAGCATCTCCACTCAGGTATCTACAACTCTAAAGGCTCAGGCTCCATCTTGAATGATTTTAAGAATGTCACTTGTGTCTGCGTGTTTTCTTGAGATACCACAATTGTTGAACTACAATGATAAAACAAGAAAGCACATGCTGTCAGATTAAAGGTGTGTTATTGTCTTTTATTTTTCTTTTACCTTCAATAACCTCTTGACGACTCATATTTTCAGGAAGCACTTCCTCTAAAATCCAAACAACCCTTCTGCACCTCTTCCATCGGTATCGTCATTTAATTTTAAACTGAACACCACTACCAGGGTTCTCCTAGGATGAAACTTGAATATTTTTACTTGTGAGTTGTACTTCTGTCTAAAACTGTTCATACATTTGTTTTCCATAACAGTGTCTTCTGTTCAGTGTCATATCAAAGGGCTGGAGCCTTTTCCAGTTTTCACACGGTGAACAAAGCCGTTATGTGTATCAAACGGCCAACACAAATGACACAGACAACATGCAAGGTCATACACTCAATTTAGATTCACCAATTACCTAACAGGCTTGTCTTTAGAAAGTAATCACTGGATGCACGTCTACAACTGATTAACTTGACTTGATCCAATTCAAAATGGCGACCACTGCTAATCAACAATGGCTGACACAAAAACAGCAATAACACAGTAAGTTTTACAAACATTGGGTACAATTCGATGTGGTAGTAGCTAAGAGTTATTCACATCACATACTCTCAGGGTAAATGGCTACACCTCCAACATTTCTCAACAATAGATGATCTTAGTTGAACACTCTGACAGGAAAGGCGGCAGGCGATACGCATTCCTCCAGAAATGTGAGGCCTTCAATTTATATTTTTGTCTCTCCTAAGAGTAAGAGCTAAATGTTAACCAATGTTGTAGTCCTTGGAGGAGGTTCATCCGTAGCTGGTATGAAGGCTCAAAGTAATTACATCTACACAAAAATACTTTGACTTTCACTCCTTCGACACATATTCACCCTTTATTCCATAACGTACAAAAGAAGGTGAAGATGATTTTCTCATGTCGAAGGAATCTGAGCTACCTGGGTATCAGCAAATGAAAGCATAGTTCAAAAACCTTAAAAAGAATGTACTAGTTCCTGGGTATGAATACAATCTTGAGATTTTTCTTATACATATGTACGCGTGCCCACTGCTTTTCTTTAAAGTAAAGGTTATTGATTTTAAAGTAATCATTGTTTTTGCTGTTAGCGCCCATCAAATACAGCAAAAATACATTATTTAACCAAAAACATCAAAACATATTTTTAAATACATCATGCTGCCTATAAAAGACTGAATAAAATATTATTAGCAATGGAAGCATCATTCCAAAAATGTGTTTTGTAGATTATGAGGCACTCAGAGGCTGTAGAAGAGGCTGTTAGGAGTCAAAAAGCTAATCTGCCACGACCCACCCTGTATTTTTAGGGACTGTCCAGATCTAAACACAGCTCTCATTCTCTAATGAAAGAGGTGAGAGGGGACAAACAAGCTCCCCATTACTGCTCTGCCTCACGTTCTGCTGTGGAGTCCATAAAGTGGTGTCTCAATTGCCTTTTCAGTGAGTCACAGTGATAATTACTCCACTAGAGATAAGGAGATTTAGACTCTATGAGATCTGGTAATTATGAAGTTGGTCAAAGGAAGGTCATTTTTTACTCTCTGGATTAGATTGGAGCTATATCCCTCATCTGTGTATATTGATGAAGGGAAAATCATTGTCTCTGCACTCATTTCCATTGTTCAATGTTAGCTGTTATTACAATAGGTCACTGTGTCACACTGAAGAGCTGTGGATGGAAATAAACTGATCATTCAGTCACTTATTTTGATCACATTTATACGCAATCAAATGCAAAAGATACACAATAAACAACAAAGACAAACAAATTTCAATTAATTTCTAAAACTGTTGGCAGTTTTAAATTAACTGATTCATCAATACTTTTTAAAGGAAGTAAAGGTAGGTAGGTATATGATTACAAAATAAAACTGTCATTTTTGCTATATTAAAATAATATATTTAATTTGGTCCATGGGTGGGCTGACACAGTTTTAATGGGGGTTTGGGTGGGTAACAGAGGAGAAGCAGCAGAGAGGTGTGTTAAACTACAACTCTGCTTCCTGGTCTGGACCCTGTTGTTATTTAGGTAAAAAAGGAGAAAAGTTCAAGAATCTGTAACAGCCTACAATTACTATAATTTATTATAATAATTATTCTAAATAATTATATTAGTTACTGTTTACACTAAACAAAAATAAAGAGCAAAAAGTACAATAGTTCACTTTGGAGTAAAAAAAATAAATATTACGTTGCATGAAGTTAGTAAAGATTCACACTTATTCGATATGGATTATGACCAAAAGAATGAGATCCCTGATACAAAGGACTGAAATGAGCTTCCTTTGTGGGGTGTCTGGGCTCAGAGACAAGGTGAGGAACTCAGAGTAGAGCTGATGCTCCAACGCATCAAATGAAATCAGTTCAGGTGGTTTAAAGCATCTGATTAAGATGGACGCTAGGTATGTCCCATTGGAGAGAGACCTTGGGGCAGATCCAGAACTCTGGCCTGGGTACACCTCAGGACCCCCATGAGGAGCCAAAGAGAGACGATGGGGTGAAGGATGTCTGGGTTTCTTTCCTGCACCTGTGGCCTTTGAGATCCAACCACAAATAAGCAGCAGAAGATGAGAACTGCTCATTATTAAGAACGTATGTTTGGAAATATAAAGCTATATTCTCAGTTAAGGTGGACTTCTTCATGATGTGCTAGACGAGGCCTGTGGTTGAACAGCACTCAGATTAAAGAAATGGAGAATAAAATCCCACCTCAGCAATGGTCAGAATAAACAGAGAGAAAATGAAATGTTAAATGAATAAAAACATTACTCAGAGCCACAGCAGGCAATTTCAGTCCACTTGGAGAAGGAGCTCAGTGACTACATAAAATATATATATTTATATATTTATATAGGCAGCTAAGGTTTGAATGGAGTCAGAGCCACAAGATTTTAGAGAGTAAACTGCATCGCTTGTAGGGATCCAGAGATAATGCGTTCACTTTGTGATGCAGGGCAATATCAAGCAGCGTTGTAGAATTCTCACTCTGGGGGAAACATTTCAAAGAATCAAATCCTCTCCATGGAGTTGTTACACATACAAGAAAATCTCTGTGTACTTGATAATGTTGCCCTTTCGGTGTTGCTTACGCTTTGTTATTGATTCCCAAAGTGTGGTCTTGGAACTTCTGGGGTGGGGGGGTGGGGGGGATCTAACAAAATTCCAGGGGGTCCCAAGCAAACTGAGACCCAGTTTTTTTTTTTTTTTAAAGAAAGGAAATCGTAAAGGCATTTTTGTTTCTGCCTTTTTAAGTCTGTGGCTGCAAGTAAAGTGAAAACAGCCTCTGTTGATTTCTTTTGCTTTATTCTGACCTGAGCTTAATAAACATTTTTCCTCTCTTTGTAACAAAATTTCATCAGATGATGGTTTAGAAGCATTTAATATTTGATAAAACATTTTGTAAATTACTTGAAAAAAAATTTCAATATTCAGAAAAACCTGCAGATCTGAGAGAAGCACTTTTAAAATTAAATTATCAGGACAAACTCGACTATATTTCCAGTTTTTCTGACATGTCCCACTCTCATTTCAAATACAGCTGTTCACTAACACTCTCCGATTCTAGGCAACCCAATGAGGGGGTACCTTGCTTTTGTCCTTAAGAGTCCAGAGGATGTTGGACCCCCTTCCTCTCATATTAGAGTCCGTCTGCCTGGCGGGACAGCCTGGGTTATTACAGTGTGTTCATGGTCCCATCATGTGTCGTCAGACCAAAGCGGAGGCCGTGAGTAAAAGCCTCATGCAAAATTTATGTTCATGCGGCTGTTTCAGTGGGTGGAAAAATCAATATTGCGAGCCTGATGCACGGAGATGACTGAGTGCTCTCTGACTGACAGTAAAAGCTGAGAGAGATTGAGCGGCTACATTTACCGTGCTAGGAACGGAGTGGCGCAATGTTGCCCTAATAGTCTAGTTCAGTTTAAATTTGAATTTCATTGTGGATTATTTTTGCAGCAACTTGAATATTGAGGAGTTGAAGAATTACACCATTAGATAAAAAAAGGAGCAAAAGAGCACTAAGCAAGCTTGTCTTGAAATCATCTAAAACGCATCTTGAATTGTGGCTTCTGAGCAGCTACAGTATTGTATAATATGGAGTTATTAGGCCTTCCCTTCCTTCCCTTCTTACACTGATATACAATGATAGTAGAATAATCAAAAGACAATGTGGGTTTGAGAGGGACATCACAGGGCTTTTGTTCTGCGCTGCTTCGCTTACATATGCTTTTGATAACGTGCCACACACCCACAATGCAATTGGGGAGAAATGTGAGAAGAGTGCAAAAGAAAAGCGAGAAAAAGAAAGTCAGTGGGATGAAATAACCCCAAACAATGGGATTTGCTTTCCATTCTTCTGCCTCCATCTTCTGCCTTTAATTATTCCCTTTGGTTGTCTGAGGGAGCGTGTAAGCACTTTCACACAGCACAACATGCCCAGCAGCACAACACTGTCTGCCTTAGTGATGTGGAGACTTCTGAGTGACACTGAGCCTCTTGTGATTATTAATGCTGTTTAATACAACACAGAGCAGCCACTATATGACTGAGGGGAAAAAACAGATTTCACAATGCATATGCATTCAAATGTGCATGGAATTATGTACTACACGAGCGCTGCACTTGAGATGCAGATTCCTCTGCAATGAAAAAAAAAACAAAAACAACAATGCGTACACCTCAAAAAGGAGGGTAATTCTGTAGACAAAACAAAGAAAATGTGTAAGTCCACGGTGTTTTCGTACACAGTGTTTAATGGACCCTCAGCTGATCCTGGTGGGATTCTTTGTGCCGGTTTAGTAGTTTCTTCCTGAATCGCATATGAGATATTTGAGAGCCTAGAACGATGTATGATGAATGAAGTAGCATGCTACTTATACGCTTATCGTGCTCACTGACTAGCAACAGGTTCAGCAAAGGGCAGCGGCAGTAAATGAAATTCCGCACCGGGACAATATATCATCAAAAGAAATGTATGCACCCGAAAGTTACAAGCCTTCTTCAGATGCGGACAAGGTGCCTGTCGGGGCTGGTGGCGGTGGGGGTGGAGAGGATAGTGAGAGAAAAAGGGGGAGAAGTGGAAGATTTTTTGGCAGAGGGGGGGTTGGGTAGCTGAATGGGTTAGAAGGGAAGCACGAGGGAGCAGCAGATTTTTGTTGAATCAGTCCTATTTTCATACTGGATGGTCTGTGTCTTTTAACCATTTCACTGCAGCTGGAAAATGAAAGTACCAGGGATAATTTCACAGTGAGAGCCCACTGAACAAAACCCCCCACGGTCTGTGGAAAAAGGTGCTAAGTCTACTTTGTCATTGTGAATTACGGTGGTATAATTCAGGAAGCGGCCTTGTGGATGAGCGAGAGAGAGAGAGAGAGAGAGAGAGAGCGAGAGGGAGGGAGAGAGAGAGAGAAGAAAATATGTTCAGAGAAAAGCAAGAAAAGCTATCTAAGCCTTCTAAGTAAGGGTTTCTTCTGATCTGTAAGTAACAGATACCTCTCTCCAAACACGCTGTCCTGTACGCGATGCCACAGGATCCATCTGTGATGTGTCTGCAGTTAGTCCAGAAATAGCACCCATGGGACTTGCACGCTCCTCGGGCCTCCTGCGGGACCTTTTAAGCTGCACTGATACTGATAAAAGCCCCCACAAATCTGGCTCCCAGAAACCTCTGCCATTAATTAAGGTAATTAGGCTCTGGTCAGCAATTAGTAACCGCAGAGAGCTTTTAGCAGCAGCTAAGACGTCCCCACTGGTGAGGGGTTTGGTTCCACACCATCTGCTGACAAATGTCACCACAGACTCTTTGGTTTCACACGCAGGGAACTGGAGAGCTTTGTTTAAAAATGACCTCTGTGTGATCCAAGCTGCCTCCGAGACCCCCACAGCTTCTCTTCTGCTGCGGGATCACAGCGTTTGTTCTTTGCGTTTCTTTGGTTCTTTTCTTTCAAACACGAAAAGAGTGAGCTCAATGAAAATCCATAAATGTTGTACAGAGCCAGAGTAGAAAAAAAGGGAAACATTCACCGCACCAAATATCGAACAAAATTAAAACATCTGGGCTGTGTAAAAAGTATTGATTAGAGTGTAATGCTACATTGACTTGCTTGTATTAATAAGACCATTATAGATCCACATCGACAATGTGTTCGTTTTTATTATAATGCTTTAAATTGCCTTTTTTAAAGAATGTGCAAGTAGAAATATAGTGATGATAAAATATTAAAAATATTTATTTACATTCCTGGAGGGTGATTTCTTTATTGGAGTTGCTGTGTACCTCATCTTTGATAAATACAGCAAAGTATGAGCAGAAACAAAGAACTGCAGAATAAATATGAGAAACATTCAGAAACAAATGTGGCATTTATGCTAATATTAAAAACACAGCAGCCTGTGTTTTTGAGAAATGTGAGGTATAAGGTGCTTTAAGTAGAACGGGCTGATAAAAATAGGCTGAATACACACATTCAACCTCAGCTGACAGATCATGCAATAACTCACATTACCTGAGAAAACGAAATAAAGAATGCCGCTGTGCTGCTTTACACAATTCCACATTTGAAGCAGTTGGTGATAACACCATTTTCATTCCAGTTCAGTCCCATAAAATTACCATTAACATTACAACTCATGCAGAACACAGATAAATGTAAAATGTCACCCAGTTCTGTCAGGCAGGAATTCCAGTTCCACAAGATTACCATCTCTATCTGCCTTCTCCCACTGCACCTTGTTCTAATATTTCATTTACAATATTTCATAAGTTCATTTTCCCCCTACTGACCATGTAAATCACAAATCAATTTTCATTTAAAATGCTTGACTACAGATTGTAGCTGAAAGCTTCTGGATTGTGGCTCAGCAATCTTGCAGACCTTTAGCAAATCTTTCGGAAACAGTGTGGCCGGAAAAGGAAAGCAAAAAGTGAGATGTAATTTTGACAAAACAACTCTGGGGTCAAGCGGTCAAGGCATTTACTGCAACCACTTTAGAAGCCCTGAAATATCATGGAAACTACACACTGATATGTGTTGTAATCTCTACAGCATTCAATATCCCTCATTTGCTGAACCTCGGTCATTGACTTGTCTACTCAACAATAAAATAGCTCATAATGAAAAGATAAACTCTATTGATTATGCATAATTGTGAGAATTCTCGATCAATACATGCAATCTATTGTTAATCCTAAATACCAAATATCTTAATAAAGGATATAGAGGATGTGTAGTTAATTAACTTTTATTAAAGGGGGGGTGTTGTGTGTTTACCAGGCACACAGTTCGATTCAATACCACAATCAAAACTATGTTACCTTCAGTTGTTATGAAAATGCTGAATGTATCAAAAATTAAATTGACTCTGCATCATAGCCAGTCTCAAATTGGCCTCTGCCTCTCTAAGATCCTCCTGCCATTTCGGACGCTTCCACTTCAGTACAGCTTCAAAACAATGCTTCAGGAGGGGGGGCGGGGATGTATGCGAATGTATCCAGATGTACCAGCATTTATATGATTCCTCTATGAGAGATAATGAAGATGTTCAAAAAATTTGAAAAATAAACCTAAAGGAAAATGAACTTAAAGAATGTCTCAGTACTAATAAAAACCTTGATTTTTAATCAAAAAATTATATTTTTGGGATATTCCCTGTGAAGCAGCAAAGCTTTCTTTTAATCCATGATGGAAATTATAATATTTACAATACCATTTATGGTTTCCTATTTATAATAACATCAAATGTTCTTCTTACAATTATAAAAAAGTCTGATTCATATCTAATTTTAATAGAGTGAAACAGTTGATGACTTTGAGAATAAGACAATATGCAAACAAAACTGATAAGAGAAGTTGCAGTGGATATTTCAATGTAATTTCATTTTATTTAACATCATTAACACCCCAAAATAGAATTAAAAACTAAAGCTACAAGGCCAAAACAGGAAGCAGCAGCAGCAAATGTGGCAGATTACTCGACACAGTTAGTAAACATTTCTTCTTCTACACCCGTTTTTCTTCTTCTACACCCGTTTCTTACAACCTATGAACAGGTTTTACAGCGTACTGCCACCTGCTGGTCCGTAAAGAACAGCACTTTGCCGCGCGCCACAGCACAACAACTATAACACAGCGGCGTAACTATAAACACACAAGTCGCATGGCTCAGTGCGCACAGAGCCTGCGGACCAAAGCATGAGTATAACTCCACAGGAGATTCAAGGATTTCTTAAACATGCATGAATGAGTCAAAGCAACACTCTGGGTATGTTTTTGACAAGGTAATGTCATGAAAGCGCAAAAAAAGTTTATTTTGACAAAATAACTGTCACCACCCCCCCCCCCAACAAAAAAAAAAAAGAAAATAAATTAATCCAACAATAATAATTTGCAGTAAATATTACTACAAGCAAGAAATGAAATGTTTATTAGAAGCTAACTTTCAAATCTGTAATAATTCAGGAATCTTTTTTTCATGCATACTTGCTTTTTGTCACTTTAAATTCTTTAAAATAAAAGCACTACACTTGCTGTTCACCGAGTGCAGAAAGGCAGTTTATGATGCACAGAAGCTGTCCTGTAGATCGTATGTTTATGGCAGCAGGTTTGTAAAAAATCTTCCTCTGTGTTTACCAGTGGGCGCAGATGTCAGGGTTTGCAGAGGAGCAGCAGAAACAGCCACATCTGATTAACAACATTATTGTTTTCTTCCACAGAACCTTTTTCTTTTCTGGCTGTTTTAAGCAGTGGTAGCGTGCTGTCACTGCCGCGCTGCTGCCATCCAAAGAAGCCAAATACAAGGCAGGAGTCAGGAGGTTAAGACAAAGAGCACTTTTGTTTCTTACCTAGAAGACATAACAATGTCTGGGGACACGTATTAAACAAAAAAAAGTCACCCACAGTGTATCTGAATATATATTTGTTACTGTTATTTTTGCGCAATTATAACAAGTAACCTGAATTCTGAGCACATTATTAGCATGTCTGCAACAAGTAAAACAGCAGGAGGTAAAGTTTACTTACATCTCAGCTTCAAAACAGACATGAGAGCATGAATCAGTCTCATGGGAATGTGAGTGTTCATGTGTGCATGTACAGTAAACCCGAGCTTGTAAATTTAGGCTTTTGATCCTTACCCTCCTAATACTCTGTGCTTTTTTTATGATTAGTTGACTTTTTTCCCCTTCTTTTTTTTTTCTTATCTGTCACGGCAGCGCTAACCCCACACATTTCCAAGCTGCTTATTGAAGACAAACAATAAACCACTGGCAGATATCAATGGCAGAGATGAGAAAGCGGGTGCCATATCTGCTGGGACTGCCTGGCGAACCTGCCTCTGCCTGAGCTTCATCTCCAGCAGCAGCTCTCACTCTCAATTATTTGGCTGCTGTCACAACAAATCAATCAAATTACCGCTCCAGGACTGTGTGCAGCTGCTCCTATTGCACCGCTAGTTGCATTAGCTTTGAAATGTATGAGGTCTACATTTTATCACTGTTATTTATTTAATGCAGCTCTCTCCCCTGCGAGTCATCGTACAACCACAGCAAGCTTAAATCATTAAAGGACGACGTGGAATGCATACAGCTTGAGAACGCTTCAAATTAAACAGCGATAAGCGAAGAGGGATGGCCTGTATTGTTTTATGATGACCGATGTTGAGGTGAGAAACTGTGATCTGCTTGTGCCCACAAATGACAGCTTCTTCTCTTTTTTTTTTCTTAAAATGAAACCTACACACGCAGCAGGTAGTGTGGCAATAACGAGTCTAAGAAAGATGTTGGATATTCTTTAGTTCAGATGATGTAATGAGTAATGGAACACGGTGGCGTTGTCGCAGCACACAAAGGTTAAGTCTGCGGCCTGGCCCCGGTGAGCTTCTCTTAAAGGGAGCAGCAGTCAGCTGAGGCAGAAGCGATCCGGGCTGACATGTCTAACTAGTGTGGAAACATTTGGCTCTCCCCCCCCAGGAGGCCACCCTTTGGAGGTGTAATGAACAGAGCGATTTCCCTAATTTGTATTATGCCAAAACCCCAAAAGCGGCGAACGACACCGCTGAGTGTTTTCTTCAAGACGAGAGACGCGCCTCTGATTGGCACCGACACGATGTCTCATTACAGCAGGTGAGTGGGATGCCGACCTTCATGAGGAAACCTGAGTGCTGTTTTGTGTTTCCTGTGGACGAGAACAGAGGGAACAATCCTCTCACCTCGCCATTAGAACTCAGCTCTCTGATGTGATGCGCTGCTTGGCTTTCTGCTCTGAGCAAATAAGATGGGATATGCTTATTAATACGCACCAGCTCCAGTAAAGCTGCTCCTTGAATTACCTTTGAGTGAGTCACAGAGGGAAGAAGTAGACAGATGACTTTGTTCTGCTTCCTCCCATTGAGCATTACACGTACAGTCCTTTGATACAGCTAGTGTTACAAGTATGGTAATCACACTTTGCTTGTTATAATATCAAGGTAAACGAAACCCCATTTAAAATGCAACAGAAACACGGCACAGCAGCTGAGAACAAACATCTACAAATGTTTTGTCTGTATGAGTCATTCATACTTAAATCTGAATTTATATAAAAAAATCAAATGTGATTTTTTTTTTGTTCTCATCAGCCATCATATTTACAGACCTCTAGCATGACCCAACCTAGTTTTGCCTTTGTGAAGTCAGCTAGAATTCGGTACGCTCTGTCACAAAAGATAACTTTCCCCCTTGTTTAGTTTCATTGGGAATTTGTTTTTACTGCATGTTTGCAGGCATAAATCATTCTGACAAATAACCAGTTACACTGGTGCCTGTGTTTACTGAGTCTGCCACAAGATGCTGCTCGGTTTTATTTAAACAACTGCTCCAACTTTGTAGCACAACCCCATTACAGTGATAGTTATTCATCACAGTCTGAGAGGGCTGCTCTCCTAAAGCTCGCAGAAGACCAGCGGGTTCCCTTCTGACAACATCGGCTCTCACAGAACCGAGTTTGATATGAGTGATTACGTTTTATTATTAAAATGATTTTGTCACTGTTGTGAATTTGTTCCTTTTCACTCGTCAAAGCCTAATGTAAAAACAGAAAATACAAGAACATTTTTACTCTTTAATCCTTAATTTGATGATTATATGTGAGATGAAATGTCCTCATTAACTGTACAAAGTGAAATTAGAAGACAAGTTTGAAGACTAGAACTGCACCATTAAAACACACCATTCCACCTCCTCAAAAACGCCCATTCAAGGAGACAAACAGCCCTATTAGTTGGACATTATCTGCCTCATTACATTTAAACACATACACTGGCTTGGCTCCTCCCTGCGTCTTATTGTAGAGCTTCACCTCTGCCTCGTGTCTGATCCGACACTAATTAGCTAGCGGTGTGAACGCTGTAAAGCACAGTCGCTTCGGAGGTTGTGAAACAAGCCGACTGCTCCCTGGCGACAGCGCAGCACCGTATTATATGTGTGATTAATCAGGCCTGGAGCGGCTGAGGGAAAGGAGGAGGGTGGGTGAGGGGGGGACACCAGGGCAGAGGCCAGAGCTGCAGTTGTCTGACAGAGGTGCTGTGCCAGCAGGCCTCATTCAGTGGAGCTGTGATCAGCTCAGACAGGGGAGAGTGAAGGAGCGCCTCATGGCCAGAGGGCCCCGGACACAGTCAAGACATTTAGCTTCACCCGTGACTTGTGTCACTTTCTCTCCACGGAGGTCCCTTCAATGCATCCCCCTCAGATAAGAGGACGTGCAAACAGGCAGTCTGTCAGTCCACTCTCTTAAAAAAAAAAGAAAAGATCTGCCACAGAAGCATTTCTCCATGAGTTTTGTGTTTTTTTTCCTCCCTCCTCTCTCTCTTGGTTGGAACATTTCATCAGCACACTGGATTCAGTCAGTCTTCTGGTTCGACACTGGACAATGTGAATGACTGAGAGGTGTTTGTTTTGGAGTTCTGACACTCTGACAATGTGTTTGTCGATCCGTTCATCAGATCACTGAAGCCTCTGGGTTGTTCCTCGCGCACCAGAAGGAAGCTCTGTTGACGTGCGAGTCAGACGAGCCTGCTGGGCCCATTATCGTCCATTGCTGACGGACACATTGAAGGGCTTGCTGGATAGATGCGGGTTTATTAAAAGCTCTGCCCACAGCAATGGCTGCTGTTATTTATGCATGTTTGTGTCCATTAGGCTTCTCCCTCCACATTTCCTCACTGAGGGCAACTACTCATCCATTTCCCCTCATGATAGGAGCGTTCCCTGCACTTTGTGCTGGACTGGCATTATTGTAATCGGCATTCCCCCCCAAAAAAACCACACAGCTTTACAATTTTTTACATTAGTGTGGCTCTCTCATTTAACATTTATGAACGGTAGTTTCCCCATCCATCCTTCAATCTAATGGTATAAAAGAGACAATGTTTTAAACATTAAAATGAAAACCATTTACAACTATGATCAAAAAAGAACACTTGGGCATTAAAGTTTAAAAAGAAAGGATAAGTACAGCCATGTGGATGGACAGATTAGGTGGAAAAGAGATAAAAAAGTGAAGTACAGTGCGCTCTTATGAACAGGCAAAAGGCATAAAGTGCTTTTGCGCTGCACTGCAAAACGTTGACCTGTAATTAATATGGTGGTTCCTCTGGGCAATTTGAGGATAGCTGCTTTTTGGGATACAAATCTCTCAAGGATTCTTACCTGGTCAGGACCCCTGTTAAGCAATTTATTTTAAAGGAAAAAAACATTTTATGTCAGAGAATGAATGTAAAACTCACAGGAAACAATATTTGTCGTGTATTATAGTTCTTGATGTTTGCTCAATAAAGCGTGGGACATACAGAAAATTCATCATTTTGCAACAATGGAAAATATGTTGTTGTTTTTTTAGTGGCTGTGTTGTTTTCTTTTTTCTGAGACATGACAGCTGTGCTCACCTTGCAGGTTCTGTAGGGGGAGCGTCATGAGGCCCCCTGCAGCGGCGGCAGCCACCAGGCTCTGGATGTTGGCTGTGGGCAGAGAGAGCACCAGGCCCTGCTGCCCACCGAGGTGTCCGCCTGTGTTGAAGGGGATGAGGATGGGCTGGTTCATGCCTGGCGCCGCCCCGGACATCACGCCACCCACCGCGTTAGCCAGTTGTTGGGCCACCAAGAGAGACTGGGCAGAGCACACGAATAAAGACACACAAACATGTAGCTTCAGTTATAGAAACATCAATGAGTTGTTTAAAATGTGTCAAAAATTTATTTTGCAGGTCAATTCTGTACCATGTCAAATATTCTAATTACTGTCTACAAAATAAAATATGACTCAGGTTCTAAAACTTTATTTATATTCATACAATAATCCTTTAAAAGATCATTTTAGTTAAATGAATCATGATTCAATCTTTACTCCAGTATTTTGCAGAAGGTAATGCACTCTGCACTTGAAAATAATTGCTAACTGCATTTCCTGAGCTGCAGATTTGTGTATTTGTATAATGAATTTCAAAATCGGTGAAGATTTTGGGACTTTTATTACTGGAAGTTTTTTAATTTCCATTAGTAGTTCAATAAAATGAGCTCCGAACACATAGCAAAAATGCAGAAAGATTCAGCAACTAAAGGAAATCTTAAAACTGTTATTATCTAATGCTGATTTTCCTTTGTAAATTTATATGTAATAACATAATGAAAAGAACAGAAAGTCTTTAGTCTCATAAGTTATTTAAGAATTTGCTTGTTTCATCTGATAAACACAAAAAGAAATCAAAGTATCCAGAAGCAGACTGGACTATAAAAATGTATCCAACAATGCTTGTTTGAAACTCTCAAAGCAAAGTTTCTAAACTTTGTGAAGAATCAGCATTGATCAGATGTGGCTGTGAGAAGCTGCTGTGTCACAAACAGTCAAAACAAAAACTCCAGCTTTGTAAGAGAGATGAGTGTTTTTCTTTCACAGATAACTGGTTCAGGTTTGTCCCACTCTTTGAATTACTGACAACCAGGAATAATGCACTTAAAAGTCAGAATACTTTTCCAATTGAAGCAGTATTTTTCCGCTCACTCATCTTATCTTGGTTTTATTTGTTTGTTGAGTGGTGCAGGCATAGAACAAATAAAGAGAATCACTTAAAGATATTTTCTCATATAAAAAAAATCTTAAAATGTCTCATTTAAATCATTTTTTTTAAATTTTGAACCAGTAGTGCAGAGGTTTCCACTCTGGCTGAAACCTGTATAATAGCACAGCAATGACTTTTATAAGTTAATCTAATTAAACCTTTTCTATACATCACACTGAGATGTTAAAGAAACCTTACAAAGTCGATACTAAAGACATTCCAAACTAGAACAAATTCACAAATCAAAATGTAAAGATAGATTTGAACTGTTTAAAATAAAAAAATAAAAGCGTTCTGTCAGCTTGTGCCACGTCCCCAGTGAAACAAGCTGCTTTAGACGTTTCTGCCTGGTTGCACTGCACCGACCCCTCCAGTGTGACTAAAGTTCCTTGGGTCTTTAACTCTGATTGTCAGCTATGTGCTTCTTTTTTGCACGGTGTGTCTGCAGAACAGGCTGACTGGTAAGAAGAGCCCACCTAAACTTTGAAGCCCAGTGCTCCTATAGGTGACAACCTTGTCACTGTGATAATGCTACAGAGCAGAGGGCCTGAACCTGCTTCAACATGCATGTGATCATGCACACATCTTAGGCAAACAATACCAGAAAAAAAGAAGTAATTTTACGTTGTTACAAAGAGGTGAACGTCCCGAACACTGTAAAGGATTCCTCCTTCTCAACATTTGCTTTGATATACATCAGCGCACAACAAACGTCACTGAAGCATCTGAGAGCATTCATAATGACATCTGCCATTAAATTTAAATAAACAAATTAATTATTTGGCAGCTCAAAAATCCTCAAAGGACACTAACACATTGCGACGGGCTTGATAGCTGCAAGTGACACATTTGTAATCTCTCTCTCTCTCTCTCTCTTTTTGACTACATTTAATCTCAAATAGGAGCAGCGCACAATCAAAGAAACTCTTCAAACATTTCATCTCTGAATCAAACAAAATGAGACTGCCCGTCTTGACAGTAAAGACAGCCTAACATAGAAGAGAATACCATTAATAGACAATCTTACAATTATGAGATGAAGTCTTGATTTATTCATCATTACAGACAGCTTTGCAGAAGCAGACAGCTGCCAAGAAAAGTACAGTGAAGATCTTTGCGAAGCTTTTGGTGTTTAGTCACCGTGTTTATGAGGTGAGAGAACAGCTAATGTGCAAAATCAAAACCTGAGAACAAACATAATCAGTTTAGTTGGAGCATTTGTCGAGAATCCAAGGTATTGCTTAGCTACAAGCGGCTCACTTTCTGCCCTTTAGCCTGCAACTCTCTGCCCTCCTCTCCTTAAAGCTGCTGTACAATGCGTGGTGGACCTGACAGCTAAGTGCTGAGAAGTGGTCTCCTAGGGGCCACACAGAGCCGCAGACTGGGTTAGTGTTGAGCTTTGGAAGAGGAAGCAGCCCCACTCTGGACTGGATGTTGTACCCTGCCTCTCTGCTCATCAGGGGAGAATAGGCCCCTCTATCTGCTTGGCAGCTCTGGCACTGAGAAATTGCCCATAATCACACAGATAGCAGACTTTTGTCATCCTAACTGCAATTGGGAAACAGAAAGAAGGTAGATTCATGTTGGGTAAACTACCATCAGATAATGGTTGTTCGAACAATATCCGGCTCTGGGGCGAGAATCTATCAAAACATATTGATCCTGGAACAAGAGAATTGGGTATGGCATGCGGAGCGCTTTTGTTTCTGAAAAGTGTTAGCTTCACAGAGACTGTACTGACAGCATTAATATATTAGATGGTGACTGTTGAGAGCCGCCTGCTGAGGCTCAGACTGTAACTGCTGCTTGCTTCAGCTGCTTTTCCTCTTGAGTTTTTTTTCTTTTATCTATTATCAAAACAGAATCTTTGACCAGGTTTGTGTAACCAGAAAACCATATATTTTTTTACACTAAACAGAGGATTTGCTCTTTTAACCGAATTTCTCACCCTTTCAACCTGCCCCACAAAGCTCAGCAGCCCTCCTGTTGTCTTGTGTTTCCCCTTTTTGTCTGTCCTGATGAGGACTGACTGTCATTGAGTAACACCGAGTGCAGGGAGAATGGCCTTATTAAAGAGGGTGGAGGAAACCTGGTGCTTTGGCAGAGCGTGCATGAGTGTGTGTTGAGCGGTGACATTGAGCAGCACTAATGAGATAGATGTTCATTAAACATCACTGAGGCACCAGGCCAATAAATCCAATCAGATAGGACAATGCCTGATTAAGCTATTAACAAGGCTGCAGGCTCGGGCTCTCTGCTGCCCTGCTTGTTTTGACAGAGCCTGGATTGTCAGCTCATTAGTGCCACAGCTCAATTACATTTGAGGGTGATGTATGACGGCGAACTATTTTAGCATTTCACATTTTAGCATTCACTGATGATGTTTATGAATTTCACTCCCAGCATGCACTGAAATAATGTGGATGTAAGGAGACCGAAACACATTTTTCTCTATTAAAACTTCTGAGAATGCGGTCATTTTTCGCTTAAGTGTATAATCCTTCAAGCTGAATTCACGTTTTATTTTTTATTAACTTTAGCTTTGTTTGGAATTTGCATTCTGCAAATAACTGAACAATTAGATGTAAAGTGGAGTACTACAAAAGAGCAGCATGGTTAATCGTTGCAGTGAAATATTAGTGAATGCAACAAGACAGAAGTCAGAAGCTACGTTAGAAACACTTTGGCCATTGAAATATTTCAAATCAATAAACTATTTTGTTTGGACTCCAGTAATGATAACTCTTGCATTCATAGCAACTTATTATTGCCTAGATGAAGCTGAAAACAAAACAAAATGAAAACATGTGAAGTTACCAATTAAGTTCTACCATGAGGTCTTGATGATTTGTGTGCACAAATAGGCACTTAAAAATGAATTTATAGACTTTTCTTTATTTTATTAAGATTTTGTTAAACATAATTTAACTGACCTACGAAATCATCTCAAATATCAGCAACTAACTGCAAGAAAAATGCTTTCAACAACAGTTTCTGATGTTTAATTTCTGCCTTCAATCAGAACCTGCTACTGTATGTTTTTTTTCTTAAAATATTATTTGTTTTTTATTGTTGTGTATAACCAATAATGATAATTAAATTACATTTATAGCATTGTGATTAAGGCGATGGTGATGTTTTTTAGGAGGTCAAATAGAATTAAGGAACAAACAAAATTATTTAGTTGCACATAAATTTCCCAAAATCTGAATGATTTTTTAGTCTTTGAAAAGAAGAAATAAAGGCGAATACAATGACATGACTAATATCTACACCTTATTTACTTCTAATAACTACTTCTAATTTCTCCTTACTTAATCATTAATAAATGGTTAGTGTACCTTGAAAACACCATTAAGAATGATTCATAGTAAGCTGTAAATTAACACATTTAGTAATGTTTTACCCATAAAGGCTAATTACTTCCAAAACCAACAAACTCATTGTTTATTCATGCTTATTAACTCATAAATTAACTATACACTGTGTGTGAATGTATGTAAATGTTCATATAAATGTACTTGTGATAGACGTAGATTAACAGTTATAGAACATGTGAATGGACTTTGATTTCGGTCTAATTTCCAGGTGAAAAAGAACTTGTGGCCTTTCAGGTTTTTTTTTTATATTATTAAACACATAAAAAAGAAGAAATAGTCTTCACTTTAGAAGGGTTCACAAAAAGACTTAACTACTACTACTGCTTTAATTATTAATTCACTGGAAGTAATTATACAATAATTTATAGCTTAATAAATATGAATCATCCTTAATTATTGTTTACAAGTTTAATTACCCATAATGATTAAATAAGGTAAATAAGGTGTAGTTATTATAAAGTGTTATAGCATTTTCTTGTCTTTGTTTACTTCTGTGTTTATGACAAGATATCAGTTAACAGAAACAATGATAGACAAACCCTAATGTGATCAACTAACTAGTACACTGTTTTGACATACCAGAGTTGTGTGTGTTGTTTTAAAATGTGCATTGCCAGCTGTGCCACACTTTATGACAACAGCTTACTGAAATATTTGCAGCAGGCACTAGTAGTTGCACTTCAGGTTACAGCTTGTTAGGGCATCTTGTTTATGATGGATTCCACAGCCTTAGTCTTCATATTTGTAGTATTATTGAAAGTGTCTACTTTAATGGAAACTATACTTACTTTTACAAAAATAAAAGGCAGTTACTTTTGGATTTTTATTGCAGCATCTTTAAAAGAAATCTCATTTATACATTTCACACTCACACAAAAAGTGTGCAAAATAAGGAGTAAAGTCATAAAAATGCACTAGTTTTATTAAACTAATAGCACAACCAAGGTATTCCTTCTCCTAGAGGTAAAACGTGCAGCGTTAAGTGTTTTGCGCTACACACCTGTGGACCGAGCGGGTATCCTGGGTGAGAATGGCCCAGTTGACTCTGCTCACAGGGACTGCTGCTGGCTTCAGACTGAACGGATCCGTCACGAATTCCTGAAGACAGAACCATGTGGAAAAGCACAGGTAACAGAGTAAACAAAGATTTAACCCAAGATCAACACAGACACCATGAGCAGATAAACACAGAGGACACACCAAGCTGTGATTTTACAGCACTGAGTAGAGGAGGGTGGCTGGGAAAGAGGGGGGGATTTGTACTTAAGTGCTTTATCAATAACCACTGTGGCACTGAATAAATTACCAACCAGCAGAGAGACTCATTGATGGTGGATGATGCATACTGGCTGGTCCCTGATGGCCTAGATTACCACAGAGAGATAGAGCTCCGCCACAACTGCTGGGGCCATATTATTCAGCCATTTACATCACTGAGCATCACTCATCTAAGCTCACTCTCTCCTCCGCTCGGAGCCTGCAGCTATGAGACACAATTAGACCTGTTTGCTATGAGGGCAGAGTGGAGTGGAGCAGACAGGGACATGATAATAAGCTTGCTGATGGCTACAGGGAAAATAAAGGCCACAGATGATTGGTTATCACAGCAATTCCTATCTCACATAATCTCTCAGCAGCGAAGCCAGTGTGGGCTGTTCTAAAAGCTCTGAGAGGTTGATTTGACCCTTAAACTTGTACCTCCATGATATTGAAATCATGATTCCACATTGTTGACACAAAGACTTGAGGAGAGCTTCATTTGCTCAATTTGAAGGAATTGTTTTCTTTTAAAGAGCTCTTAACCCTTTAAAGCCTGACCCTTTAAGAAATGGTCATAGAGGTCATAGGAATTCTGTGTAGCAAATATGATACAAATGGTGATATAGGGTTAAATACCCGGTGAGCTAAAACAAACCTGTTTGGTGCAATAATTAGGTTAGAGAAGGGCATTTTGGGATTGATAATTGATCACACTTTGAAACATAAAACCAATAATAAAGAGACAGGGAGGTTTCATGGTTCAGACGAATCATGTTCTGAAAAAAATAATAATAATAATTGGTTAAGGTGATGTGCAGAGACAAAAGCCTGCAGACCTATGTGCTATCATAAACAAGGTTACTCTCTCTGTCACACACTGTCATTTCAGTGGCTCTACTCGCAGATTCATCTCAATCAATCTCATCAAGAACAATTCAAGCTTTCTTTTAATAACTAACAATTTGATGAACAAACCTGCCTGAGGTCGTCCTTTGAACACTTAGGCCTTGAAGTTTTTCATTTGGAGACATTTCCATTAAGTGATCACTTCTGTGTACAAAAGATAAAAACCTGACTTTTTTTGCTTTTAAGATTTAAATGTAAGGAAATTAAAAGTTTTTGCTTCCTATGGGTAATTTTGAATTTATTTTTATGTAACTCAAGTTGTGTAATAAACTTTTAACATTAAACATATTTGCCTGCAGATGATTATTATCAGCAGCACCTCATATCTGGAGATTCTCTGATTGAGATGCACTACACGTATAAAGAGCATAATAGGATGCTAGCACGATGCTAATTGCATTTGGTGGACAATAAAGTGGTTTGTTTACATCATCTGATTCACAGTAATGAGTCTTTTTATGTTCATATACTACACTTAAATATATCTGTATGAACAATCAGTAAGTAGGAAATAACTTACTGGCCAAATGAATAAAAGCAATAAATGAGTTATTTTATATTTCTTTTCACACTCAAAGCATTGGGATTATTATTTTTTAATGAAGGGTAAACTTAACATTTTATGAAGTTCTTATAATAAAATATTTGTAAAAAAAAATCTTAGTTCATTCTCCACTTGCCTCTTTATAAAGTATAATAAATGTCGAAAAAAGTATTTCCATTAAATTCAGTAACATGTTTCTTGTAAATGCCATAGTTTTTATTATCAAAGGTCTGCATTTACTTTGCATACAAAAATGTTGAGAGCTGCCAAGTTTTTGCAATTGTGTGTGAAACTGAAGATTTGTGTTTGTTAATCTTATTTAAAGTTAAAATGACCTTTATATGTAACCTCTGTTATGGATGGAAAAAAATGCTTATTTTAAAACGTTACAAAAAGTCAACAAAGCACCTTTTTAAAAGTCCAGCAGTCCTTATCAGATTTTATTTCTCCTGAGTAAAATCTACTTTGGAGATAAAATTAAGTCAAACAGGACAAAGAAATGCATTCTGAAGGCCACAAACCTTTGTTAAATCACACAATGATTTAAAAAAATGTAGTCACCACTGTAAGACATGATTTTCTTAAATGGAAAATCAACCTTAGCTTTTAAAGAAGAATAAATTCTTTTGTGCATGGTGTCTTTTTCTATATGGGAGGTTCTTAACACTGTGCTTTCTGATTCTATATGAAACTTTCTAGTCAGCGACGCGTCCTTGTCCACTAGATCTCATTGTCTGTCAACTGTATTTATGTAGCACATTTTAAACTCCTCTCCGCCAACTAACATTGTTTCATTTTTTGCATAAAATCCAAATAATTGGTGAATGATGTGCCCCATCAAATGAACCTTAAGCATTTGATGGTTGATGTGAAAGCCCAAGGGGAAGCCTGCTTTTGAGCTGGTTTTCTACCTCTGGCTTGATGGGCCTGCTTCACGATAAAGGTCCACATCCTCTCGCTTATCAGCCTCGCAACGCCTGCGCTGTTTTGACAACCCAGTCTCTTTCCACCAATTATTTCACCCATTACAGATCACTTTAGGCCTGGCTCCACCCTGTGCACTCAGTATCTGGAATTAAGATCAATCCAAACACATCAGAACAAATTTATGGCCGTTTTGGAGTCAATGTGAAGCTAAAGATTTGAACTCAATACACATACAAAAAAAGAAACATTACTGAACTAGACTTTATTACCAACATTGTGTTTATTAAGCAGTTAATTCTTGACATGTGAATGTTATCAGATTCAAATCATTTCTTTCTCCATCTCATTTTATCTACTGAAATCCCGAGTTTCAAACCAGCTCATAAAGCTTCTCAGAATGCAGCTGCTGCTTTGTGATAACAATAACAAACCCAGCAGAGCAGCTTTAAAGCAGCAAATTATCCAATTGCCATCATAACAAAGTCAATTAGCAAATTAAGGATTTTCAACTCATAACAAAAGAGCAACACTAAAGAAAAACCATCAATAAGCTCCAGACAAAAAGGCTGATGATTTAAGTTAAGATATTGGCTGTGAATAATGTATTTTATCTGATAAGCAGACCTACTGAGTAACGATTTCTTGATGCCTTTCATCACATCATTTCACGATAACTTAGACGGCTTCATCCCCTTGCAAATATCTGTAAAGTTAACATGTTTATCACTGGAGAAAAAAATCAATAATAAATAAATACACATGCACATCTTCCCCCCAAGGATCTGTGTAATTTCTTTAACCATATTAAACAGATGACTGCAGAAAGTACCCAGGGAGTCGCTCTTCACTTCTTTTTTATTACTAGAATCTTTGTACATGCTTTGCTTTACCTTTCTTTAAAAAAAAAATCTACTTATCAAACGTGAATGATTCTCTAATGTTTTTCCAGATAGAGATTAATACTGCATACAGACTAGAGGGGGGGGGGGGGGGGAAGTAAATATCTCGATCAAACCTTTACTCAAAAGACGTTTCTTTGATGTGGTGAATATACACAGGTCACACAGTAGATAAAATGGAATGAATGGATATATTGATGTGAACAGAGATGAAAGAAGAGGCCAAACGGATGAAAGAACAGGCAACTCAGATTCAGCATAGCTTTACATTTATGTAAGGCATTCAGGCTACATCGCTTCTTTCAGAATTTCCTGAGCAGCTGTTGTAACGGCACAAGTGCCCTTTAAATCATAACTTTATTCTGAATAAATAAAGCACCTTGTAGCCCTTAAATATCCCATATGTATGTTTTCATGGCCTTGACCACAAGCCTCATTCAATCCAGACTCACACTGACAGTAGCATGACATTTCCAGTGAAAATTCTCTTTTATGTAAGTGAACTAATTATATTTATTAAAGGGTGCAGAGACCAATTTGATGTGATTTGTGTCATGGAAATATTGTCAATATCCACTGCCAAATAAATTCTCTTGCATTGATTACCAAAGTGGCCACTGGAGAGCGACTTTCAATGCAACACAAGGCTGAGGGCCTTTATATGTGTGTTTGTGTGTAAGTGTGTGTGAAAGGGGGTGCTAAGAGCTATATTTATTTGACTTCATTCGTCCTGTCTTAATGCAGGGTGCCCCAAGGACTACACCACTAAACAATTAGCCTGGATTTCATAAAGCAATCAGCATGCCACCTTGTCTAATGCAACCGCTTCGTACATTGACAGTCTGTATGAAATGGAGTTATTGAAAGCTTTGTGCTCACGTTAGCTTTCGCCTCGGTGCATTTATGAATCAATTTTTGCCCATAAAAGAAGCTTTAACACTTAAGCTATTTTAGTGGAAATGCATTATGTAAGTTGTCAAACGTACAGAGAGGGACCCGGTAACGATTCGGGCTATTCAGAATGAACAGCCAGCCCCTATTTTTATAATGGGCCCTTTGAAAATGTCTGGCTGAGTGCATGTGTTTGCTGTTACGGTCATTTTTTTCCACTTCTTTTTTGAAATCTAATCCATAAATACAATTCTACATTTAATAAGATTTTATAATCACACTTTAATCACATCCTCAATTGTTAACCGAGTGAAATTACTGAAGAGGCGGTCAACAGAGGGCAACTAAAACACAAAATTAAAATTTTCATCATTGCGAGCACTGTTGATTCAGGGCATTGATGTTTGTGGTTGGAGCGTGAACGATGTGCCCACGTAGACAACTAGTCACATCATACACAAAGTTTATTCCATCAATACACAACCACTTGTCCCAGATTGTTTGACCATTGATTTTGCTAACACCACTTGGATAGCTGATGTGGCATTACAAAAGCTGGGGCAGGCAGACCCTTTCACTGTCGGTCTTGTCTCTCAAACAGTGTGAAATTCAAACCACGATACAATGTTACACACGAGTCATAGCGCTGCACGGAAGAAAACTGCCCATAATATGAAGTGTGAGCTTTAAAGTGATTTCGTTAAGTCCTTGTAGCATGCAAGAGAGCCCAAATCACCAGTGATTTAGCTCGGTTTCATTACCCCCACCAAAGCCCTCAACAATAACACAGGGCATAATCTGCTGCCAATAACTCCAGTGCTCTTAGTCAGATGGCTCCCTATGGGCCGAAGTAATACTCTGTTTAGAGGCTAAGGTGGAGAGGCTGCTTGGGAGAGGTCAATAGTGATTCTGGGGATAGAAAATCACCAGAGACTGACTTTTGAGTGTCTGTCTGTAACACTATTAGCTACATTATAGCTACTGCTGCTGCAGGGAGGGCTGTCATTTCCTTAATTAAGAGTGCAGTGTGGGGCAAGAGGGAGAAGAGGCCATGGCAATCTTCCCGGGCCTCCCACATTAAAACCTGATTCCTCACCGTGCAAGGGTGCAGACCTTACAGGGGAGGAAAAATCTATCTCATTCATTATTCTCGCTCAAAGTGGAATTATGGAGTTAGGGAATTACACACGAGGTGGTGCCATGAACAGAAAGGATTTTACACCTCAGCAGTTTTGTGACTATTTCTGAGGTGATCATTAAGTCTGAAGCAGAGGAGGGAAGACTCAGAGGACATTGGGCAAAGAGGAAGGACAGGCAACAAAAAAAAAAAAAAAAGGTTTGCATGGCTCTGCTGATGGGAGGTTTTAACCCTATAAAGCCAAACGTATCATATTTGCTACACAGGATTCCTTTGATCTCTATGACAATTTCTAAAATGGT
>JARVGW010000323.1:8552855-8563125 GCA_031762495.1 Anablepsoides rubrolineatus
CCGTGATATATACCGTTACCGTGATAGATGGAAATTTATACCGTGATATGAATTTGAGGTCATACCGCCCAGCCCTAGCATAAACCCATTTTTTATTCATAATGGAACAAAGTAAACATATTAAAGCTGCAGTAGGGAGTTCTGAGAAAACCGTGTACTTGGCAGTGCATACAAAAATGTGATTGACACTGGTAAGACATTACCCCAGGCTCTGATTGGTTGTTTCGAACCAGGAGCGGTATATTTCTGCAAACGGCTGTAGGACCACTGGGAGGAGACAGGGGAGCTTTATTTTTTCACAGATTCTCTGTCTCATATGGTACTGTCAGGACATATATATCTTCTTAACAAAAGTGTAAAACTGAAACTAAAAAACTGTGATTGTACTTTTAAACTGTTTTGTCACCCCCATCCTAACTTTTTTTGTGGGGTGGCTATAAGATTCTTTATTGGTTAACAAAACAAAACTAAAACCAAGTGCACAAAATGTAGAATTATAGTCAACACTCACAATTTCAAACTTCTGCGTAATGTTTCCCTGAATGTCCAGCAGGAAAACTTTTCCAAAATGGGTTCCCAGGGCAAGAAACTGAAAAGAAACAGATAAATTAAAACAGAAGATACAAAAATCCAAAATGTGGCTTTGAAAATAAAATAAATAAAATAACGGGCACTCATGAAGACTGCAAAAAGAGGATACAAATATATATATATATATCCTGGAACACAGAGAGTGGGGATTGGGTGGGCTTGGAGGCAAAACTGTGAAATTGCAGAAGGGTGGAAAAGCCCTATTTATTAAAGCAGACAGTGTGAAATGGCATTTTTCCCTCTCAAATTAAAATGCTTAAGCATAATAAATGCACTCTACATCCGACTTCTTCCTATCCTCCCGTTGCAACCCAATCACCGTCTTTCCAAACACAGACTTGTGATTTTTCACTGCACAGCAACTGGTTTCTGTGTTTTGTACTTCAGCAGAAATGTGTGTTTGTGTGTGTGTGAGTCCACAGGGACAAAAAAATTATAGAAACCAGGGGCTCCTAGCATTAGATTAAGTGTGTGTTCCTCCACCCCAGCCCCTTGCTCAATGCCCTCCTCCTTAATCCCCCTCCCTTCTCGACCAGCATGTGGATGTGCGGCGAGCCCACCATGCTTCAGTGCAGTCTATAATGAAATGCTTATATTTACAGGCACAGCTGAGCATGTCAGACAGAGCCCCCTGCAATCTCCCCAAAATAAAATAACCAAAAATAAATAAATAAAAGGTTCAACCTTGTGAGGCGGAGCGACTTTTAAAAGGGATTTATCGGGATGGAATTGTTCAAATGAAATTCCGATTCAGACACTTAAAATATGAGGGAACAGAAGGGCAGTGTGTGCTGCCGGGGGGCTTTAAGGTTGTAGGAGTTTGTCACAGTGGTGGAGGTGGTGGTGGTGGGGAGGCGGCCACATGTGTAGCTGGGTGGCTGAAGGTACGTAAACACAGAAATTACAAAAAGGGAAAGACAGTTGGATCAATTTTATCAGAGTCTCACTGTTGCTTGGGGTATGTTCTGCGGTAAAAAGAAAACAAAATAAAGAAAAAGGGAACCAGATCCCTAAAGAACAAATAAATAAATGAAAATCAATTGTGGTTAATAAAACATCAGGTGAGGAGACGTGAGCGGGTATGACTTTTGCTCTGCTCAGGCGTGCAAGTGTGCTGCTGGTGCCACGACGATTAAACATCATGCCGAGAGCAGCCCTCGTAAAAATATCAACATCCAGCAAAGAGGAGAGAAAAATACGTAAGAGTGGGAATAAAAAGAGGAAAAGACAATAGTGCCTTCTGATGCACCTCCCTGAGAGGAAAAAAACACAGGGAGGTGAGAAAAGAATGAGCTGCCTTAACAGGTTGAGCAGAAAGGATGAAAACCAACTTTGAAGATGACATTTCTCTGAAATGCCCTCGCAGGTGGTGGATTATCATCTTTACCTTGTCATGGACGGTCATACAGCTGGCTGCGTCTTTCTGGAGGATCTCAGTCACCCCGTTGGAGAGCCTCTCATACTTCAGCTTGGGCTCCTCCTCGCTGTCCTCCTCCTGGTTGAGATAGAAGATGGGCTCTCATCAAAGCGCTTTCTTAAAAGTGGTCATTACAACAGAGTCACCTCCAAAAGTTGAGAAAGCTTTGGCTAAAACATGTTGTCTGCTGGTGTCATGTGTTCATTTTAAACCAGAACTTAAAATTTAAAATTTAAATTTTAGAATTGTTGCAAGTATTGCTGTATTACATAAATCACTTACTTCAAAATGACAAAAGTTGTTTTTGTAAAATAATTCTTTTTTTCTTCATTTCCATTTATAAAATCTACAATACAGTAAATGCAGACACACAGGCGATAGTCTAAAATGCACCAATCACAGTTTCAGATTTTTGTTCAATTCAACTAATTACCACTATACAAGATCATTTTCTATATTTACTCGAACTGAAAATCTGATTGTGTGTTCATAATAAAATATTTACAGCAAGTAAATATAAACATTTTCTCACAAAGAGCTGCAGATATACCTGTGCAGAGAAGTCATCATTTCCTTTTAGCAGCTCCTTACACCTCTTTTTTTCTCTGACTTTATTTTTCAACACCTCACAGATTGCACAAAAGTCTAACTGTGAGACTATTTCACTCAATAGAAGCTTCTACGATACATCAAAGATGTGCTATTACCAATGCTCAGTTCATGGACGGCAATGAGTGTTGGATTTTTGCTCCTGCTTTGCTATGCTGCGTTCACTGACACGGAAAAGAAAATCTCATTCCTGAGTTTTAGTTTGTCATTCACTGCCCAATTGATCTGTGATTTTCTATTAAAGTCATTGGGTAATAATTTAGAGGGGATCAACGCAACATTTTATCCCCAATACATAAAGAGATGCCAACAAATTTGTAGTTTATTTAGGGGGCACCAAAAATCATGATAAATGGTCCCAGGAGTACTGAAAAAAACGAGTGATTCTACAACCTCACCTTATCTGAAAACCTTGGAAAAACAACAGCAGCAGTGATAAATTCTTATGTCATGTCTGCCCTGTACAATTTTGTGATCCACATGTAACAAGAACACAGAAATTTATGATCAAAAAACAAACAGAACATACATTTCTTTGGCACCAGTGGCTCATTCTCTTTGCCATGAATCTATTTTACTTTCATAAGCATGCGCTCATGAAGAGATGATTAAATAAAATAAACCATTTTTATTATTCTTCCACTTCTTTTATATTCTTCCACTCATTTAACGTTGTCCCAACCAATCTACCTACACTCAAAGCTCGTAAATTATGGAAAATAAATTGTTTCTATTCACTAGAGGTAGGCCAATTAATCGACCAACCAATAACTGCAATCAGACAAAAAGAGTCAATACAAACATAAATAACACTCAAAATAATTTATATAGAATATGGGATCTCAGACCAGATTGAGATTTATTTAATATGAACAACAATAATAAAAAAAGTCCATTTGGACATGTTGTTTTTTCACCACATTGTTTATTATTAGTTCTTTTTTTCCTCAGAAAGTCAATATTTCTTCCTGAGAAACAGTGAAAAAAAGAAACCATAATCATTTTTCCTGTTGTTCTGATGTTATATACATGCAAAGAATAATATAATATATAAAAAGAATAATAAAGTGTGTTCCTTTACTGAATTTAGCGGCAGTAACATGCTGAATGTAGCAAATCTACTTATGTTTACACGTGTGAAACAGAGATATGGCGCACAAACTTGCATAAAATGCTTGATAAAACAATTTTCCTCTTTGTTGTTGCTGCTCATCCCCAGTGAAATACATGAAATTATTGTTTTCATAAAGCAAACTTAAGGTATTCTACTGTGTTAGACTTTCCAGCACGAGTCAACATTTGAGGCCGGTCACAGCTTGAATATTACTCATAATTCGGTTTATAACCAATGCTGCACAGTCTGTGGCCGTCCGCAGGGTGCATCAACTCAAAACATTGTCTGCCATTATGTGCTCTGGGCCTGGAGGTAGGGGACAATAGCGTGGAAAAAATGTTATTTTCAAAAACAATCCTTTCCCACTCAACAACGCCATATCTGGGCTATTTCCTGTGTATTCTGGTTGTGAGATTTCTGATGCGAGGGCATTTGTCACGGGCTTCAGAGGCGTATCAAACAACAAAGGCAAACTTCATCTCCAGAGAGAAAATACTCGTTTTAAAAACTTTTCTCCACCTCTTGTAGGTTGGCGTTTTTTGTCAACAAAACCGGACTTTATGTTGTAACCATTTTTCTTTGCCTATTGTCAGTTTAAATACAACAAACTGAACCTTCAGTGTGACGACATGAAGGACATTCTGCCTTAAGCAAAGAGAGGAAAGAAGGACCACACTTGTCCTCTTCAATAACAAGAAAATAATGTGTCACTCTGCCATCTGCTCATCTGTCTCAAAAACCTGAACAAAAGTGACAAATTAAAGAAAATGTCCCATTGAATAAATGAACAAATAACAGAGAAGCAAATAATTCAACACAGACCATAAATAAATAAATAGTGACTTAGTCCACAACCCTAACCGTATCATATGATTCAGATGTTTATATAATCTTTTTCTAAAAAGTTATGTTTTAACAAAATAAAATTCAAAGAACTATAAAAGGTAACAAAAAGATCATATGAACAGTGAGACACAAAAACCTGCTGTTTTAGCTTTTCTTTCTAACCTATTTTTAAAGGTATTTCAGTCAGGTAGAAATAACATTTAAATTTAAACATTTAACAAGAAAATATCACAACTTCAAACTTATGATGAAACTCAAAGGGAACTTGAATTAAAAACTAGTGTAAAAACTGAGTTTTCCATCAGGATGGAATCTGCAGTACAAATAGTGTAATGTGTTTGTGACAAGCTGTGTTCTTGAGGAAAATTAGCTTGATTTCTTTCATGTGACAAAATGATTGAAGGTTACTCTTTGCACAGGGGGTCACATGCATTTAGATTCTTTATGCAGTTTTTGGGTTGTTTTCCTTAAAAAAAAACACCAATCTACAAAATGTTTTTTCACATGTTTTATTTACTTTGTCTTTACTTTTAAGACTTTTTTTATTTTTCTTGTTTGCAGACAAATTTATGTACAAATACAAAGTAAATCTATAGATGAATTAGTTGGCAAATTAAATTTATTCTGTTCAATTTTTGTTTAAAACAGTTTTGAGTTAATTGTGATCATTACATTTTAACATTTTCTTCCTACTTAAAGAACATTTTTATTATAAATTTGAATAAATATATTGTTACATTTACATTAATTTTATTTATATTTTTTTTTTGGTAAGTGGTATTTCTTGATAAATATTCCAAAATAAGTAGCTGTTTACAAATATTACACATCAAAATCTGAATCAGAATCAGCCTTGAGACTCCAGTATTAGTCAACACTTGCACAATAAAGGCCAGATTTTAGATTTCAAAACTTTTCAGTATGTAAAATATATTCTTCTCTCTTTAAAGAGCAAACACTTTCACAAACTATTTGTGATATTTTTTTAATAAAAGGCGGAGAACACACCAAATTTTTTTAATCCATTGCAACTGCTGTTACTGTTCCAGAAATAACCCAAAGCCAGACACATTATAATGATATGAAGACAAAATTAGTCATTTGTATTTGATCATGTAAAATTGAAGTATTTACCCCTGGTTTCTGAATATTTAGGTTTTATGGTAATATTCACAATAAAGAACCAGGAAAAAAACAAGACAAGACAAGGAAAACCTTTGTGCACTTTCTTTTAGCTCATTGCTACTTTCTATCTTGTGTGTTACTCTGTACTCTAGATAATTCATTTTTTATTCTGCATCCTATGAAGAAGAACTCAGCTTCCTGCCAAGCTACTGTGTAAATTCATTTTTTATTTAGCCCGTGTGTGATTCTATGAAGCACAGGTATACTGTAAAATGCCAAAGTTCAGTCACAATTTTGATGGATCTGGAAAGCTATGTGTAATTCATGAGTGTTTGACATATCTCACAACCTGACAAAGATCCTTTAGGGATCAAGCTGTGTTGATATATTACATCCTATCAGTGGGCACCGAGCTTCATTTGAGCCCAAAAATCAACTAGGCTTGACAGAACTGTGAACACCCCTGACGCTAACAATCTGTTGTTGTTGATACATTCCAACGCTGACATACTGGTGCAACTGCATGACATATTTGCCTTATAGTTTTGCAGCTTTCTGAGTATGATACAAAGCTATTCTAACACTAGCCTCTTCCTTTCTTTGTGGAAACTACCTCTACAAAATAAAGAGTTTCTTACCTCAGATTCATCTAGAGATTCCTCATTTGTCTTCCTTCCCTGAAAGAAGAAACATATTCATAGCTCTGTTCAAAATTGGAGCTGGTAACATCTATTTGCCTTATTTATTCTTTAAGGAAATAAATAGACATAGATCAATCATTTTAAAGCTACAGTTACACATTGAAACGAATATTCTGCAGGTTCTGTCTAATAACTTACTAAACAACATCAGAAAATATAAAATATTTACCAGACATTGATTTTTGTATGATTGATATACCAACATTAGCCAGCTAGCCAGAGATTCTAAGCTTACCTGCTCTTCCACTTCCGCCATTTTAATATTAAAAAGCGTAATATACGATCGTTTTTTCAATACCACTATGTGTAATTCATTTTAATTATCGGCTAAAAATATTTTCCAATGAAAAGCATCCCCAAGATATCCCAACAAAGTCGTGTTTTTGTCGAAGCTTCCTTCTTGTCGATTGTTAAATCACATGACCGGGACCTGACCGTGAAGCATTATGGGTATTGAAGTCTTTATGGGGGATTGAAGCGACAACAAGGTCGGAGGACGCTGTTGACAGGCAGGCCAGGCATATGCTGTTTTATATTTTAATACCTCAGTTTATGCACATTTATAGCTACAATTACTTATTTTAAAGATGTTTAATTGTTTAATAGGTTTTTATTTAGTAAATTACAAAGTTGACATTTTTCAATTTGAGGAAACGCCCTCCGTCATCAATGTGCAGAGTTGCGCCACGTGTGACAATTGTACGTTTAGAAGTATAGTAAATTTCGAGAAAATAACATTTTTTAAGCTTAATTTTTTCAGCGTTTTTGTTTAGTTAACTTTATGTTGTATATTACAGTGTATGTGACCTGGGGTTTCCCAGGAACAGTCAGACCCAGGGGCTCAGTCTAATGGCTCTGAAATTTGCATCAGATACTTAAAAATGACAAAATTACCATTAAATAGACTAGTTGATAAAGAGACAGACAACATAAACATGATTAATAAATGCAAAACAATTGTTATAGCCTACTCAGACACCAGTGACACAACCCTGTGGCATTTATAAAGGAAAACAAAAAGAAAATACAAAAGCAGTGTGAATTGCTATAAATAATGCAATGCATTAAATAAAAAATGATGAAATATTTTGAAATAACAATTTGTTATTGACAAACTCTTGCCCCAATTCAGATTAGCATAGCATGCAAACCCGATCTAAAAAAGGATAGAATAAGCAAGATTCTAAACATTTTGTTGTTTTTATACTATTCTGCTTTTATTGATTCTGCAAACCTCTGCTAAGTTTCAATTTCCTTACATTATTCTTCTTTGATTATGTGACTAGAGAAAAGAAAAATATATTAACCCAAGAGTTAATAGCAAAACGTACGACTGCTTATTGTGCAGAATGGTCATGTTTTATATTAATTACTGAAGTCAGGATAAGTTTTCAGTTTAATTTGGACCAAAATGTTTTAAATACATGAGGTTAAAATTACACAATGCAGGACTTTTGTAAATGCAATTTCTCTTCATCTCTGAAAAACTAAAGACATTTCTCAAGTTTTTGTTCAGTCTTTCCAATGCCAAAATCATTTTGAGCATTTTAATGCACATTGTATTTTCACTTCGCACTATTTTAAGTACATTTGTAGACATTCCTGAGCAACGTTTGAACGGACCCTGCAGATATTGGTCGACTCCCCAGGTCCTTTGTCACCCTGCTGACAGCCACAGTTCAGATGAATGCCATGGGTATGATTTCCCAGCTCTTTATTGAGATTGTCTCGCACCTCTGTCTTTCCCCATCCATCCTCAGGAGAATCCTAATGTACTGATACCAAGAGGGAATATTTTTTTTTTTGTCTTTACAATCTGCTTAGCAATGATTTATTGATTGCTGCTTCCACCCTCACAGAGATTACTGATCCTTTTTGGAAAATCAGATTTTCACACCTTTCATGAGTGTGTATGTGGCACAGGTCTCCAGAGACGATGTGAAGGGAAACTGACTTTGAGGAGCAGCCAGGTTTGAATCTCTGCGGTGTCACTCCTCTGCCGCCAACGATACGTCCAGCAGATAACTCCCGTCTCTTACCACTACTTTACGTAGTTTTGTCACGTTTATTAGTTGATAACCTGAGTTAGATTTCAGACTCATTCCCCCTTTAAACCATTAAAATCCAAAAGTCCACTTTCATTCCTTAAGCATGCGAGAACACCTCTAAGGCACAAGCATCTCATAGACAAAAAAGGAAAATAATAAAAACAAGCCTTGCTCACATGGGAGGAGTCATATTAGTGGACCGAAAGCTTTGATGCTCCAGAATGTCAGCTCTTTGGATCGATCTGGCAAAAACACGCACACACACACACCTGACCAATCAGAAGTGCCTATCTGTTGTGGACCTGCTGGGCACCTCGGTTTACAAGCTTCAAAGAGCTCCTTTTAATACACTGCTTTGATAGCCCTCAGCCTTCACTGACCCACCAACAGTCCACTGGGGAGCATTTTAGCTTCAGTGGAGGAGAGAGCCATAACTGTTGATCATATTAACGAGCTAGAAAAATCTGATAAAATTTGGACGATTTTTTTACCACTTACCGGTACTTACTCTTCTAAAAGCCTATACTAATATTAATTCTTAAGATTACCTTTGGCAGCCAGAATAATGCAAATAAAGTTTTCTGTGTAAATCATGAACATTAGTGATCTTATAATGAATGTTTGCATACATAAGAAGCTTTTGGCACGCTCTCAAATAGGATTATGAGGATTTATTTAAATTTAAGAGCTAAATAGGTGAACAGTTTAGTTAATAACCCTAAGGGGGAGACAAATCATCATCTACCAAGCAACATTAGACATCAGGATCTCAGTGTTAACCAGCAGCAAATTCACAGAAACATATTATTGTTATTATTTCTTTAAATATTTTTTATCAGTTTTAAAGTGGGTTTTAAATACTCTAATCAATTTAGAGATGAGGCCATAAAACATCAGTGTGCTTGCTATTTTCAACGTAGTCATATTTTTTTGTGGTAGTTATTTTATATTACTCTAAAAACAAACAAAAATTGAATATTTAATGCATTTTTATGACTGATATATTTTATAATCTTTTATTGGTATATAGGACCTTATAATAAACAGGTTATTGTAATCTTAACAATAAATCGTAAATTATTTGACTTAACCAAACCCCAACAGTTATTTTTGAGCTGCCGAGGTTTATCACATTTTATTACCAACAGGTATTCATTTTACTAAAATTACCAATGGAAACTAAAAAAAATGGTTTCATGTCATTACTACCAAACAAATTATTTTTAAAGTTTTATTTAGGAAAACATCCTCTTAATTTTATATTTTAATGTAGTTCTGCGTACTGACAATCTGGACCAAATTTAGTTTCAAACTTTATTCATTTCTTAAAAAGACAAAAAATTCTATGTACAATAAAAAGAAAATAAAAATAAAATGAAATGAAAGGTGGCAGAGAGAATAAAAAAATCTTATAGTGTCTGCCCTTTTTTCCTCAAATATAAACTCAAACAACAATAATCTTCAGTCAACAAAACAAAACAAAAAGCATTAGATCTTTCTAGACTGAGAAATCATATATTTACAGATCATACTGTTTCATATTTTTTTAACAGTCAAGCCTTTATAATTCTCTTAAACGTGTACAGTGATCTGGCATTTTTAAAGTCATCTTCCAAATCATTCCACAATCTAACTCCTTGGATTGAGGTGCATCGTTTTTTCAAACAGGTTCTAAATTTAGGTTTTAGAACATCTCTATTCCCTTAAGATTATAACAGGACTCTCTCTTCACAAAGTTTATTTGAATGTTTAAAGGTAGTGTGTTTTGGTGAGCCTTATACATAACTAACAGTATATTATAATCAACCAAATCATAAAA
>JARVGW010000323.1:8563225-8578431 GCA_031762495.1 Anablepsoides rubrolineatus
AGAGGAAAAATCTCTACCGTAGGCCAATTTTATACCGTTTCTACCGTATACCGCGTATACCGCGCAGCCCTAGTTTATGCGATTATTCTATACTGTTTTTATTTTATTTTACCACAATGTTAACCTGGTAAAAACCAGACCCTTGTCCTTCACTTTGATTTGTACGAGGGTCTGGACTCTCTGCTATAGAGAAGTGATTCTTGCTGGAGGCGTGGCCTCTGCTGAAGTTTAAAATGATTGGATCGTAGGGCTGCTCGGTATATGCGGTCGACGGTAGAAACGGTATGAAGTTGGCTACCGTCATATCGTCGGTTACGTCATCGCACCTGCAGCCCTGTTGAGCAGAGACAACTGAGCAGGAGTTTGAAATATAATGAAGAATTATAGCGTTTTAAAACATGTATAGAGAGAATAAATTCTCAAATTTCCCCCCTCCCGCTGTAGAAAAGTTACGTTGGGATAGTAATAATAATTTTGAAATAAACATCTATTTTATAATTTAATGTTTACTGGACATCTGTGAAATTTGTTTTACTTTTTAGACAGGCTGTACAGGAACTCTTTAATTTACATTTAGAAATGATGTTGCCTGTCTGATTTCCTCCCACTGTTACATTTTCTCCATATGTTTTCATGAGAGAATCAACTCTGAACTGTAATTTAATTTGCAAGTCAAAACTCAGTAATCAGCACTGATTAGGTCAGTACGCAAAGTCGGTAGTTTTACATTATCGTACCCGCACTCGTGCTTCTGACTGTAGTGTTCCTGCTGAGTATGTTGATTCAAGTGCATCTCAACCAGAACAACAAACATGTTTTTAATTTGCCTCTGAAAGAAACAATCATGTTTCAGGAAGAAAAAGAGACATTAGATAAAATACTTCCAGTAGATAATCACTGGATAATGCCACAGTATTTAAAGCTAACCCAATTCAAGATGGACATCACAACACTAAAATAATATATTCAGTTTTACAGATATTGAGCTAAAATTTGATTTGGTTATTGCTAAGAGTCATTCACAACACATAATCTGAGCATGACATCTTGTGATGTTGCAAGAGATTGAGCATAATGGTCTATAAAAAGGTTTGCATAAAGGTTTGACCAAACTGCTACAAATCATTTCCCCACATAAGATGATTTTACTCTAAAAACTCTGGAATGAAAGGAGCAAGAAATATGCATTTCAAAGTACAAACTTCACCTCTAAAAAGTGATGCTGTGTTTCTGCAGAGTTCGGTGAAGATCAACCAGATCAGCCTGGATGAGAGTGGAGAGCATGTGGGCGTGTGCTCCGAGGATGGGAAGGTGAGATCTGTCCACTCTTCAGTGCTGGTTACTGATCCTTGGGTCCTGCTGCTTCATATCAGCCGATTTTCATCTTTCATAATTCTTAGAAACTTATCAGCCTCAAACTTCATGCTAATGATTTGGAAGTTGAGGCGTTCAGGAGTGAATTTCAACAAGGCACTTCTTCCACATTCTGAGCATTAAATCTGGGGTCTTATCTCCACCAAATCAACACATAAACCCACATATCTTTTTTTTTTTACTCTCTGTGATGTTAAAATTTATAAAAAGCTTGTAACAATTTTGAGGAAAGGATTGTACTCAGATCCGTTGAGCTGTCAGTCAGCCATCAGCTGCTCTGTGGATACCCTCTCCATGTTCCTGCTGTTATCTTGTCTCTTCTCATCATTACCACCATCCTTCATGGATTTTGCAGTCAAGATATGCTCTGTGATATGCACTCCCCCCCACCCCACCCCCCTTTACTTCCAGTGCTGTGATGGCAAAAAAAAACAAGATCTTGTCACTGCAAAAAAAAAAATGGAGCAGACAATTAAAGCTAATGCTACAGTCGCCTTCATAAATTCAGTTTGCTGTTAATCCTTTGAAATCTGACTTAATCCTTAATTACTGATGTAAAAACAGAGATCATATCAGACTTTCAGAATATTCCCTCATCTTATGAGGCTTTCAGATAAAGAAGCAGCAGCAGATGTCATGTTCTGCAGTGTAGCTAAAACTGAAGCTGTGGTCAAGTCCAAGATTAGGACTTCTGTTCTAAAGCCTGCAGGGTTCAAAAAAATCAACTTGTCCACTAATTGGTAACCCAGAGGAGAACTGGGGAGCCAATCAAAGTCTTTTCGGACCCCACTTTTCCCCCGCTGGCCTCAGATAGTTGCAGAGGCAGCAATTAAAGGAGGAATTTCCAGTATTTCACCTTTTTCTTTCTGTTTTGCTGCCTCGTCTGTGCTTCAGGTTCAAGTGTTCGGCCTTTACACCAGAGAGGGCTTCCATGATAACTTCGACTGTCCCATCAAAGTAGGTTTCCCCTCCTCCCCCCTAATTTGTAGGAGTTTATTATGTATGTTTGTGTAACAAAATGTACTTTTCTAAACTGTAAAATCTGTTTTTTTTCTTTCTTCTTTTTTGTAGGCAGTTGCATTACACCCTCAATTCAGCAGATCAAACTACAAACAGTTTGTCACAGGGGGTAACAAGGTAGGTTCGAAGAAAATCTTTCTTTTTTTTCTCTCTCAGCGCAGTCATCATTATATACAGTTTTCGGCATTTATAGAAATTTCCTGGCGCAATAATTTCCCCCCACGATTGTGTCCGGGTGAAACCGATTCCTGTTAAAACGAAGTCACTTTGGCTCAGCTGAAGGCGAAGCTCGGGCCTTTTGTCTCCGGTGAAAGGCTCTTAGTTTTTCTGTCTCGTTGCTGAAGTGCTATTCTCTCAACGATGTTTCAAAAGCACTGCTTTACAGGCGCGGCAAATAGATGCCATTATGAAGGAGGTACGTAGTCTCCGGATTTATAGACACATAAAGTGATCTCTTTGAGAAGCATATATAAGGTGAAATGAATATGGACACTGGATTTGTCTTCTTTTTTTTTAGCTTTCAGAAATAATCATTTATAGTACTATGATTTGCTGTCATCGCACATAAATAAATAAGGTGTGATGACATTTCTACAAAAGTGGGAGGACAAACTTTCTCAGTACAGCTACATTCTTAGTGTTTCTCTGCCATTTTCTTTGAATTGGTGCTGATTCCTCTCCGTTCCATGTTGTGAAGGCCTCTGCGAGGTGCCTGTGATGAAAATCAATAAGCCTCAACGGGAGCCACATCCTGTCAAAGGAAATTCAATTTTGTCTCCCCAGTTTCTTTTGTCGTATCATCTCTTTGTAGAGCAAACTGTTTATTAACATAGCCCAAATGCTGAATTAAAGAGCCTTCTCCAGTAATATTAGGCACTTTTTGGGGGAATTTTCAACCAATGTTTTGTAGTTAAAGGATAATAGCAGCGCAAGGAATGCAAGGAAAGGCGAACTACAATAGGTGAAGTCAACAACAAATTCCACACATTTACCACACCTTTGTGCTAAAAAAGAAATGCTAAAAACAAAAAGAAATCATACTTCCCCCAATTTATCCACCATCTCCAGTGTGCCCACAAAATGAAATCTAAAGCTCTGATCATCAGTGATGATTAGAAAGATGTGAAATCGTGCTTTTAATACAGCACATTTTAAACACTTCTCTTATGGCCTCCACACCATCTTCCACTTATAGTTTGTCAACTACGTGTGCTTTAAAAATAAAATACAAATCTTCCATCAGTGAAGCATTTCTTGCTTCATCAAAGTCAAACAAACAGTTTGTCTTAAATGTCTTTGCACCAAAATTCTATATCAAAAGAATATATTCTTATTTGCAGTTTGAGCTGGATTTTTAAAGGCTTCTGTGTCCATTTAAAAGACTCTGCCTCTGATAGATCAGGCCAAAAATGCTGTTTATCTACTGCACTCTGTAGGCAACTTTCCAGTACTGCACCCTGAGTTTCTTCTTGATCAATATTTTCCTCCTTTAAGCTGCTTCTGTATGAGAGGAACTGGTTGAATCGCTGGAAGATGTTGCCTATACATGAAGGTGAGGGCACAATCACTAACATCAAGTGGAGAGCTAACCTGATCGTCTGGGCCAACAACCTGGTGAGTGATGACCTTGGGAAAACGCTGTGCCTCCAGCTCCAGCGCTGATTGTGAAAACACTTGTTTCTTCTTCTTTTTCTTTTTTTTTTAGGGAGTAAAAATCTATGACATGGCCACAAAGCAACGAATCTCCAATGTGTTGAGAGATAACGTCAGCCTGAGGCCTGACATGTACCCCTGCAGTCTGTGTTGGAAAGATGACACCACACTCATAGTCGGCTGGGGTACCTCCATTAAGGTTTGTTTCTTGTTCATTTCAACTATTTTAACAAGTTGTTCCATGTCTTAAGAGTCATCTTTCAATTTTTTTTTCATAGATTTGTGTTGTTAAAGAGCGAAATCCTACAGAATTAAGAGATCTGCCCAGCCGCTATGTGGAAATAGGTAAAGAAATCACACAAAACGTGTCTTTTGTTGCAATTTACCCCGTTTAAAATATAAGAAAAGTTCAGGGCGACTGTAGCAGAGGACAAAAAATGATTAAAAATGATCATCACAGCCATGCTCCTATTGGCATGTGTTGTGAGGATGTTCCAGCAAACGTTGCAACACAGACCACCTGTCTAAAATTATGCAATTAGTTTTAAACATGGTGTTTTTTATATGTAGATATCTATGCTGTTTATTTAACTTATTTTTTTTTAATTAATTTATTTGTCATTTTCTTGGTTCCATAGTTCTTCCATTTTACAGCTGTAAAACCTTGACATTGATAAATTTAAAACAACAATAGCATTCAGTGAAAAAATGCATATTGCAAACTAAATTTTTAGACAAGTTTTATTATGATGACATTGCATAGTCTATATGGTGGTGATGATTCTTGACTATCACAACCAATCTTAGATCAATAATTGGAAAATTGGTGGAATTTTAGCCATTTTGTCATGTTGGTGAGCGATTTAAAAAGTAAAATATGAAGTAGAGACAGCAAATGTTTGAAGTAAGTATTAGACCACCTAATATATTTTTATGTTTTCTTTTGCACCCTGCATTATGTGAAGCAGTTTGTTTGTTGGTTTCAGTTTCTGCATTTGAGACTGAATTTTTCATCTGTGGCTTGGCGCCGCTGGTAGATCAGCTCGTCACTCTGTTCTTTGTGAAGGAGAACTCAGATCAGGTGGTAACAGTGATGCTGCTAAATTAATCAAAGTTAATACAAGTACAGAAATTGAAGTAACAACTCATTATGTGCGCACGCAGGATGAGGAGTTTGAAGCACGGCCTCGTCTCGACATCATCCAGCCTCTCCCTGAGAGCTGCGAGGAGATCTCCTCAGACGCTCTGACTGTTCGTTGTTTCAAAGAAAATGAATGTAGAGACTACCGTCTCGGTGAGCCCATAAAAACCGCCCCCAGACAAATGTCCCGCTGCCTTTTACTGCAGTTTGATTATATTATGCATCGACTATCAAATGTCAGCTGTAATGTGCTGCACACAGAGCCATAAATGTATTTTCATTAACAGAGCATTCGGAGGGAGAGTCGCTCTTCTACATCATCAGTCCCAAAGACATCGTCGTGGCCAAAGAGCGAGACCAAGATGACCATATCGACTGGCTGCTTGAAAAGAAGAAATATGAGGTTTGGGTTGAACTTTTTTTGGAATGCTGCTGAAAGGTTACGATGCCAATGTGGAAGTTTAATTTTGTGTTTGTGACAGGAGGCACTGATGGCTGCAGAGATCAGCTTCAAAAACATCAAGAGACATGACGTTCAGAAGATCGGAATGAGTTACATCAATCACTTGCTGGAGAACGGAGACTACGACTCTGCCGCGAGGTGAGTCCCACATGATGGAGACGTAGCCTGGGTGTGTACGATTTAACATATTCAGGATCAATAAATCAGAAATATTGTTTATCAAGTAAGTGCATAATTCAGGTCTTCTTTGAAACCTCATTACATGTAATTCTCCCAGATGTTTTTAAGTAAGATTGTAAAACTATTTTAATCAGTTTGATTGTATTGACTCAAATGTTCTCCTGAAAGATGCTCTGTGTTGAAGGCTCAGAGGATCTGCGTTCGACTACTCCACCTAGGCTGCATTGTCGAGTGCAGATCTACTGAGAAACTTGCTGTTTTGGCAACATTTCAGCAAATGTTCATAATTAATTTGAATAAATTACACGTTAAGAAGAGCATGAACATTTTGTCATTTGTCATTTTTGTATCAAAAAAATATTGAACAGTGAGACTAAAGTATGGAACTGAACCATGAATCTTCTGTATCGTTGCACCCTTTTTATAATTGTTGTTTAAATCATAAATGTTATTTATTTTATCACTGCAGGAAATGTCAAAAGGTTCTTGGAAAAAACATGGAGTTGTGGGAGAATGAAGTATACAGGTTTAAGACCATCGGGCAGCTGAAGGTACGTCTGAATGCCTGCAATTTATGTTTCTGTAAGTATGACTGTAATTATGAAACACGTTCAAATCTCAGTGTGTGTATTTTCAGGCCATCAGTCAGTATTTACCAAGAGGAGATCTGCGTCTCAGACCGGCCATCTATGAAATGATCCTGCATGAATTTCTAAAAACCGACTATGAGGTAGTTTGTCTTTTTATAGTCTCTATTATCTTTGAAGAACACAGAGTTTCAGAAATTACTTCTTTTTTTATCTCTCTCTATAAAGGGTTTTGCCACACTGATCCGAGAGTGGCCTGGAGAGCTTTACAACAACATGGCCATTGTTCAGGCCGTCAGCGATCACCTGAAGAGGGATCCCACCAACAGCACGCTGCTCACCACACTGGCTGAGCTGTGAGGCACTTAACATTACTTTAAAACAGTTCTTCTTTGAAATATATCAACATTGGGAAAATAATTGTGTGTGTTATTAAAATGCATTTTCAAAAAATTCTGGAACAATAAGTTGTTTCTTGGTAATTTTGACTTTGTATTAAGTCATTAAAGAACCTGTTGTCTCAGGTACACTTATGACCAGAGGTACGACAGAGCCTTAGAAATCTACCTGAGACTGAGACATAAAGATGTTTATCAGCTGATCCACAAACACAACCTGTTCTCCTCCATAGAGGATAAAATTGTCCTCCTGATGGACTTTGATAAAGAGGTAAAAACCTTATGTTATAGTCTTAATCAGCAGGCTGTTTTGTCTATTTAAGTATGAAAATGTTCAATTTGGTGCTTTTAGAAAGCCGTTGACATGCTTCTCGACAATGAAGACAAGATATCTGTAAGTGACTGTTTTTATGAATTTTTTATGTCATTTTGATAAAAATGATGCTGCCAACTTTTTTCTTCTTTGCTCTTCTAACAGATCGACAGGGTGGTGGAGGAACTAGATGGCAGGCCTGAGCTGCTGCATGTGGTGAGCTGAGTGAGATTTAGAAGTTGTAATGCCTAATCTCATATATAGGGTTGGTCAACGTGTTTTCCCTCTTCAGTACCTTCATAAACTATTCAAGCGGGATCATCACAAAGGCCAAAGGTTCCACGAGAGACAGATTGGTCTGTACGCTGAATATGACCGTCCAAACCTCCTGCCTTTTTTGAGGGATAGCACTCATTGCCCTCTTGAAAAGGTATGTCCTGCTACGCATCCAGATTCTAATTAATATGTAAAACATCTGTCATTTTGTCTTAGTTTAATCTTGTCTCCTCGCATTCAGGCTCTTGAGATTTGTCAGCAGAGGAACTTTGTGGAAGAGACGGTCTTCCTGCTCAGTAAGTATTTAGAGATGAAAGTGTTTGTTTCTGGAAATGAGAGTAATTAATTTGGCTCTTTGCTCACAGGCAGGATGGGAAACTGCAGACGAGCTCTGCAGATGATCATGGAGGAGCTGGAGGACGTGGACAAGGCCATCGAGTTCGCTAAAGAGCAAGATGATGCAGAGCTGTGGGAGGACCTCATCTCTTACTCGATTGACAAGCCACGTAAAGCGGCGAGCGACTCTAAGCATTTATCTCAACATCTTAAACTCTCACTTCACATGTTGTTGTTGTTGTTGTTGTTTGCAGCATTCATTACCGGCCTCCTCAATAATATCGGCACTCACGTAGATCCCATTCTGCTCATCAAACGCATAAAAGAAGGCATGGAGATTCCAAACCTCAGAGATTCACTGGTGAAAATTCTCCATGACTACAACCTACAGGTTAGTTGAGTTCTTCCATTTCTTTCAAATTAAACAGAACTTAAATATTTTTCTGTTTTATAAACTAGCTTTTTTATTTATTATTTTTTTCTTTTATCTGTAAGATACTTTTGAGGGAAGGGTGCAAGAAGATCCTGGTGGCGGACTCACTTTCTCTGCTCCAGAAGATGCAGCGAACGCAGATGAGAGGAGTCAGGGTCGATGGTGGGTGCAGCTTTTACTGGTTGTTTATACTGAAACAGTGAATTCTATGGGACTAGTCTGAAAAATGTGTTTGTTTTGTTTATTATTTCAGAGGGAAACATTTGTGAGTCATGTCACGGCACAATATTACCCTCAGGTGGGTTGTTGATGTACTTGCATCCAGTTGTTCTGTTTTAAAAAAGTTATTTTGTTGCTATTGAAGTAATTTCACTTGTGTTTCAGATATGGCCCAGCCTTTCACTGTGGTGGTGTTTCACTGCAGACACATGTTTCACAAGGAGTGTTTACCATCTTCAGGAACAGTAAGTGGGCATTTCAACAGCTCAAACTCTTAAAGTTGGTGTTGTTTTTATGAGAATCTTACAGTCATTAAGGATGTTTTTACCATGATTTTTACACTTTTTACATTCTTTCTTTTTGTTGCAGATTCCTGGAATGCAGTTTTGTAACATCTGCAGTGCAAAAAAGCGAGGACCTGGAAGTGGAATACTGGAGATGAAAAAATAGCAACTATATGTCCTCTAAACAATATTATGCTTTTTGTTTTCTTTATATTTTCTCCTCAGTTCACCAATAATAAAAAATCCATTTCCCTTAGTAACTAAACTGTTTAAGTGCAAAAATGCTTAATATTTCTCCAGGACTGTTGCAACTGTAAAGTGCTGTGCCTTGTTCAGCTTGCCACTAATATGATTTTCTGATGAAAATAATAATGATAATAATAAAGTCACATGGAACCTATGTGTGTTGTTTTTTATTTTATCAGATTGTTCTGCATGTGTTTTTCTACATGTGGTGTAGTTAAATCCTGAATCAATCAGGTAAAAAAAGAGCATAAAATGTTGAGGAAATTTGGAATCCAGAGCTGTAATGAAATTTGTAAAAGTAGTTTACCTGATAGGATTTTTAATAATTGTCCTCACTTAAAAAAACATAATAACTAGCTGACCACTTTAAATAAAATATTTTTTTTTCAATTGGTTTGTTTTACATTTTTAAATCTTTTTTTTTCCTTCTTATTTTTGACCATTGAGAACTACAACAAAAACACATACTCCTACTAAACTAATAATTTAAATCCAGTCCAATAAAGTTTTTCTTATGAAAGGATAATCTAAATTTATGGAAACAGACGTTTGATTGAATAATGAGCAAGTTAATCACATTATTTACTTTGATAATCAGTAAAACATTTTTCCAACATAAAGTTCAGTCTGGGTCTATTTGACCAGAAGGAGAACGTTACAATTTGTCTTATTAGTTTTATCTTTTTTATTGTTATTTGAAAAAAATTGCAAACTAAATGTGCCATTGTTTTGTTATTACAAAAAAGGAGGTTGAAGTTAAAATAAATCTTTGCTTCGTTTGCGATTTGTGCGCTCATTACGTCACATCCGCCTTTTCTCTCCGGAAGTACAGTTAATTTTTATTCACAGGGAAAAAAACACACAGCTGCAGTTGAAAAACACAACATCAAAGTAAGTTTCTCGGGGGATTATTATCGCGGTTCTACCTTCTGGTAAATGTTGGTATCATCCATAGCCCTCGGCGGAAACCTCTGCTCCGCTGTTTAGACTCAGTTTGGCTGCGAGTGTCGCTGCGCTCATTTGTTGCGAGTTGGCAGCTGCTAGCGTTAGCTTCCTGAGCTAACATCAGCTAACCCTCGGTTCTGACTGCCTGCTCCGCTCAGAGTGACAACAGGATCTGTTCTCTCTTAAACAATCACTTGCAAAGCGTGTATACGTGATACATAAGCGAGGAAATCCTGATGGTACAATGCGTAACTTTCGAGGCATCTACTTAAGTCGGTTTTTGTTGTGTTCCCCGCTAGCCAGGCTTGTTGCATGTATAAAAACAGACAACACGTTTAGAAAAAGACTGTATATCATGCATTTTATAATGCAATCTTTGAAACATCTTATCATATTACGCTGTAATAAAATAAAATACCGCAAAAATGCCGATATAAAGTGGCTCGAAGCCAGCTTTTTTATTTTTTAATTGGCAGCTGTAGAACAACTTGCATTTGTTTTTTTCGTCCTGAGATTTATTAGATATTTTTCTTGCATTGCTGAAAGCTATCTGTAAACATTGAGCAACTTGCAGTCTGGTCAATATTTTTTTCCTTTTCATGTATTCTGGTTGGTCTTTTCTTATTTGTGTATGAACTGTTTACGTGTGATTTTGTTTTTTTTAAAATACCCATATAATGTTTATTTTAAATGTGTAGCTTTTTCATTTATACTTTTAGAGATTGAGGTTTCATTGGATCAGCAAGTAAGCCATTAGTTACAGAGACTGTGCACGGTACAGCGATTACTTGAACATGTAAAAATATTTTTCTATGATCAAATAAATGTTAATAATAATGAAATATTTTTACAGAATGCCTGCCCCAAAGAGAGGATCAGCTTCTCCGGATTTACAGCCCAAGATAAGAAAGTTAGATGAGGATGAAGAAGCTCTGTCAGCCACAATCGAACCCAGTACCAATTCCTTCAAAACAGAAAACAAGCAAGAAAACACTGCAGCAGCCCCACGGACTAAGAAAAAACGACTGGCTGTGGAGCAGGAAAATTCACCTGACAAATCATCCAACCAAAGTTCTCCTCCCAAGGAATCCAGCAACACCTCCCCTGACCCACCTGTGAAAAAAGCCAAACTCCTGAACGCCACAAGTGCCTCCTGCGGAGAAACTCCCTCACAAAGGGCAAACTCTAAAGTTTCCATGAAGCGAACCGCCTCCACTGACTCTGATGAAGATCTAAGTAGCGATAGTAGTAAGGTGGACTTATTTGGAGAGAGAGACGACAAAGAAAAGGCCCGCTGCATCAGAATATACTCCAACAAAATTAAAGATATGTGCGACGCCGAAGAGTCATCTTCTGATCCACAGGAACTGAGCCAAGATTTATCATCCTCACCTTTGGCTCCTGTACAGAAAGACCACAGTTATGGTAGATTTTCAGAGTCCAGGTCACTTGAAAACTCTGGGGAGGCTGAAGATAAAAGTTCTGCAGAGTCTTCTACTGAACAAAGGAGCGAAGAAATTTCACATGATGAAACACAAAAGGTGCCGACAGACACTTCAGTCTCAGAAATAGGGAGCACTAAGACCAGCGTTAAAGTCGAGTCTGCTACTGAAAAAGGTAAATATGTGGAATTACAATATCCAGAAAGTCAAACTCTCATGGATAATAAAACACCAGCATCTTCTCGAGACATGTCAGACTGCGTCATGCCTGTGGGTGAGGAAAATGAAAAACAAGATGAAACAGAGTTCAGCAAAAGCCAAAAAGATATAGATAATACACTAGCGTTACCAGAGAAAACACTATGTGCTGTTACTGGAGAGCTACATTCAAGTGATGAAGGTGCAAAACTTGTAGACGAAAGAACTGATTCAGCTTGCCGATCAGCAAGCCAGACTCACCTGATTGCACAGTTTGTTTCTGAAGAGAATGAGCAGAATATAAAAAGCAAAACCAAGGAGCAGGAAGTATCTGAATCTGCTGAAATCTGTGCAGAAAAACTAGATGAAGGTCTGTTAAATGAATCAAATTCTGCCCTAGAACAGGTAGAAATTAGTAATGTAGAGGGTCAACCTGAGGAAAATGTAAAAATGGCTGAGTTTGATACTACTTCAAATACTCAAATAGAACTCAGTGATCAAGTAGCTTCAAAGGAGGATTTTACCGCTTCAGATATTCAAGCTGAGATGCCAGACACACTTGAAAAGTCTGAGGACAGGTTTGAAGAAAGTGCAAGAGATGGTGTTGACTTCCAGCCTCCTCAGACTTCTGCTTGTTCTGAAGCTTTAGTTGAAGTGCACCTGAATCATGGCATTGTGACACCTGACAGCTGTACAGACACTTTATCTGAATGTATGGTTGTTCAAAATCAAATAGAGATGCTTTCTGACAATTTTAAAGTTCCAAAGGGTCAAACACCTGAAGTGGTTTTACAAAGTGAAGAGAATCGCCTGATTTATGACAAAGCAACAAAAGTAGCTGCTGAAACAGAGAGTGGCTCTTCAGACATAAGCGAAGAGAAGGACAAAAGCATCCAGTGTTCTGCTGCAGAAATCAAAGGCGATGCACAGGCTTCTCATCCAGATGCTACAGTAAAAACACAAAACCTGGATGCCTCTGAATCTACCACTGATTTTCATGACGGTCATGGTGCGGACAAATTTAAAACTATGGAAAATGAGGACATTGTGGATGCTGAAAGTGAGAGTGAAGCAGAGACTGCAGTAACACCAGAAATCTCTAATTCAGAACCTCCAGTGGAAACGCAAAAGCAGGAAATCCAGGAGGTGAGTCAATCCACTACAGTCACGTCTTCTGAGATTCATGGCAGTGTTGCTGCTGATAAATGTGAAAACATGAAAACTGTTGCATGTACTGTTATAGCCAAGGGTCAAAGTGGAACGGAAACTGTTGCAGCATTCAAGCTTTCTGATCCACCAGCTAAAGTAAAATTGCAAATCCAGGACAGCCCTGTTAATGAACACCCTGCGGTTGTACCTGATGGCGGTCAAGTAAGTCCAGAGAATTCAAATTCTAAAAGCAGGAACAATGTTGATATTACAGCTGAGAATCTAATAGAAGTAGACATACAAACTACAGCAATGTCAGAGGAGGTCTGTGCACAGGTGGAGGAAAAGCATAGTCAGATGAATGAGGAGGTCAGTGAACACACCATAGACACATGTGCCACTCAGAGTCAAATAGAATTTGATGAACTTTTGAACGCCACTTCCGAGGAGGTCTCAAATATTGCTCGTATAGAAGAAATGCAAACTCCAACAGTCAGTGAATTCACAACTGATATGCATGATGAAGCTCAGAAAATTCTGGAAAACGCTAATGGTGCGGCTCAGAGTCACATTGAATTTGTAGAAGATGTCACTTCAGAAAAGGTCTCAAACATTGCTTCTATTGAAGAAATTCAAGCTCCAATGGTTAGTGAACCCTCCACAGATACACCTGATGATGCTTACTCAGATGTGGAGGATTCAGCTTATGCTAAATGTGTTTCTGCCGTTGCCCCGAATCAAATAGAAGTAGATGTAGACACGGAAAAGGTCTCTAATGCTGCACCAGTAGAAGTAATGCAAAGCCAGATGGTCAGTGAATCTACCACAGACACGTCAGTTGATGTTTTTGGGAATCACAGGGAAGAAAATTTAAAAACGGTCGCAAACGATGAGTTTAAATTTGAATCTCCTGCTGTAACTTCGAATCAAATAGAATTGGAAACCACATTGTCTATGGAAAGTTTAAATTCAGCTCCTTCACTGAGTGTAAATAAAAGCCAAACAGAAGAGGACATGCAGGCACCCGATAATGGTTCTAGCACAGCTTTTGGGGTTGAAACACAAACTCAGAAAATCCAGGATGTCAGTGGACAAACAACAGACAACACAGATAAAGAGCTTCTTGAAGATAAAATGGTTGAAAATGTGAAGCATGAAGATGCAGTAAATTCAGAGTGTGAGACTGTACAAGAGGATCAGCTTGAATCAGAAATGCAGATTACATCGGATTCAGTGATTTCTGGAGCAAATTGCTCTGAGGAAATACAGAAAAGCCTTAATGAAATGGATATGCTGACTGTAACAACATCAGAACAAGATTGTAACATTCCTGCAGTGGAAATACAAAATCTAAAGCGCCATGATGTCAATGAAGAAAATACAGACACACAGTCTGTAGCTGATGAAGAGAGTCAAAACAGAATGGAGGCATCATTTTCACCACCTTCAACTGAAACACAAAACCAGAGGAGTTTCGACATCACAGACTCTTCAACAGATGTTTCTGAACAGGTCCAGGAAAACTTCAGGACTGCCACAAACGAGAGTTTTGAAAATGAAAACAAGGTTATTGAAGAAAGTGTTCCTGCTGCGTTGAGGGCAAACAAAATGGAAATGCAAGCAGCTGAAGGACTACAGGAGAATTCTCAACCAACAACTACAAAACAAATAGAAAGCCACAGAGGGCAGGAGGTCAGTGAACTCACCACAGACACAAACATTTCTGTTTCACAGACTTTATCTAAAACACCCATCCAGAAGAGCTCCGGTGTCGCCGAACCTGAAAACGACGCATCTGTAACTGTCCAGGAATGTTTCGGGGTTCCCTCCGCTGAGGGTCATGAAAATGAGAACAAGGTTATCAAAGAAAGCGTTGGCACTGCTGAGTGGACAAACACAATAGAAACACAAAAAGCAGAAATGTTGGAGGAGGTCTCTCAACCAACAGCTACTGACCAAACACAAAGCCAGGGAGGTCCAGAGGTCAGTGAACTCACCACAGACACAGACATTTCTGTTTTACCTCCTCCACCTGAAACACAGATTCAGAGAAGCTTTAACATCACAGATCCTGCAAGTGAAGTGTCTAAAACTGTTCGAGAAAGTTTCAGGATTCCCTCGAATGAGTGTCATGAAAATAAGGTCATTGAAGAATATGTTGATGATAAGATGACAAACAAAATGGATACACAAACAACAGAAATGCTAAAAGAAGATTCTCCACAAACAACTACTGAACAAACACAAAGCCAGAGAGGTCCAGAGGTCAGTGAACTCACCACAGACACAGACGTTTCTGTTTCGTCACCTTCAACTGAAACACAGATTCAGAGAAGCTTTGACATCACAGATCCTGCAAGTGAAGTGTCTAAAACTGTTCAAGAAAGTTTCAAGATTCCCTCGAATGAGTGTCATGAAAATAAGGTAATTGAAGAATATGTTGATGATAAGATGACAAACAAAATGGAAATGCAAACAACAGAAATGCTAAAAGAAGATTCTCCACAAACAACTACTGAACAAACACAAAGCCAGGGAGGTCCAGAGGT
>JARVGW010000323.1:8586027-8617354 GCA_031762495.1 Anablepsoides rubrolineatus
TCAGTAATTAATAGTTTAGAATAAAAAATAGATTAATTAGATTAATTAATTACAGATCAGAATTAATTAATCTCTCATTTTTTTTGATCCATTGACAGCACTAGTATTTTGTTCACAGGGCTACAGGGTGATTGAGGAGCCTCTTCCTGAGGGCTCCGAGGGGGAGAAGGTGTTATTTGAACGTCAGAAAGCTTGGTGCTGCTCCACCACACCAGAGCCGGCGATCTGCGGCATCAGTCGCATCTGGGTGGCCAGTATGATGCGACGCCAGGGCATCGCCACACGTATGATCGAGTGCCTCAGGTCAGTCCATCTGCTAAGGATTCATATGAGTTTGTTTAAAATGAGTTGCATATAATTATTGATGTTTTTTCTTCACACAGGAATAACTTCATATTCGGTTCCTACCTGAGGAAGGATGAGATTGCGTTTTCAGACCCCACTCCTGATGGAAAACTTTTTGCCTCGCATTATTTTGGCACCTCCCAGTTTTTAGTTTACAACTTTGTAAGCGGACCACGCTCGCTCCAACCCAAAACTCAAGCAGTATGACATTCTGCAGGAGAAGAAATGATGTATTCGTCTGTCGTGCACACCCACTCTTCTGTGTGTTTTTAAAAAAAAAAAGTTAAATTTAACACCTGGAGAGAAAATCCTCCTCTGAGAGGCCGCTCATTGGTTCAAATCTCAGGATTAAAAACAACAAATTGTTGTTGAGAAATGTCATCAATTTAAATATTCGCTGAAAAGTATTTTTAAAAGACTATTTTCTTCAAGGAAACGATTGGTTTTATTAAAATAAAAACGTTTACATGCATGACCTGAGCAATAGAATTAAAGAGCATATTATTTTTTACTTTCAGCAAACTCTTTTACTTTTGTACCTGTATCGGAGTGATGATGAGCGTCTTGTTTCTCTCCATGACTGATGCCGCCATAGACTCAAGTTGTATTTTAATGTTTAAAAGGTGCAGAGATGTAGACGGAGAGTTGTGGGTTTTGAACTGCAGTCTGTAGTACGAGTCTTTGTCTTTAAATCTCACTACTTTGTTTGTGCCTAAATGAATAATGTTTGATTTTAGATGTTTTTATTTACGTCTTTGCCATAATGTCTCACTAAGCAGCGTTTGGCTTTTTATTCAGTTAGCCTAGAGAATCATCCTCTTATTCCTTAGTAACAAATTAAAGTGTATATCAAATAATCATGTAGATTTATGCATACTATAACAAGATTTATAACAGAAGATGAGGAAGGTCTTAAGCCTTTTGTGTAAAAAGATATTTCAGCAGTAAATATCAGACAGGTTCAGTCTTTATGATTGAACTATAATGACCAACACAAAGGTTTAGATCGACACTGATTAACAGCATTATTTTAATCATGCTTTATTTTCTTCCTCCTTGTTAAAGCGTTTAGAGTTGTTTCGTGTAAGAAAATTAAATTTGATTTATATGAAGCTGGTATGTAAATATTTATTTAATAAACAACGGAAAAGATTTTTGCTCCAAATGGGTATTTATTGTATAAAATCTGCCATCTAGTGGCCGTCGATGTCATAATTTTTTTTTTTCAACAATATTCTAAAGATAAACAAACTTCACAGTTTATGGTACACTTGAGTTAATTGAAATTGTGGGAATTTTCTTGCTTCTGTCATGCTTTTCTTTTTGTCTTTGTTGCAGCAGATGTAAACACCACCCCTGTTAGCACATTCCTCAACGCTCCTGTCACAACATGGGCTGGCTCGTTGGCAACTTCTAAGAAAAAAAACAATCTTAGAACAACACGAATGCTTCCTCAAACAGAGGGGGGAGAAAACAGAGGTCTCCGCTCTCTCCTCCTCAGAGATCTGATAGGAATCAGGGAGAGGAAACAACAGGGTCAAGGTATATTTAACTCTTAAGTCCACCCTAGTATTTCTTATTTTTACAGGGTCATCTCAGGCAAAAAAAAATTAAATAAATACAAAGGTGTTTTGGCTGTCTTGTCAAGAAAAACAGGCGATTGTAAACACACACTTTTATTATTACACACAAATTTAAAAAGATAAAAATGTTACAGCTGCCTGATTGAAACACATAAAACAGTTTGTTTCTAACAGTTAATGCTAGAGTTTTCTGAACGTGTTCAGCTACACAAAACAATACTTTAGACAACCATCGTTAACTACAGTTTTCAGCTCCGGGGCAAACCTGAGCTGCATCTACAGGGAGACCAACTCTTAATGCAGCTCAGTTTGGCTTTGTTTTCTGACATCTGCAAAGACCTGATCTGTTTAGAGTTTTAAAACAAGATTACAGTAATACTCTGGCTTCTTGTACTGTTGACACGCAACCTGTAAGTGGAAAACAGCTGCTCTGGAAAAACAAACGATACGTTTCTTACTCTTAGACAGAAACAAAGCAAATCTGTGTCACAAGCTCCTAACATATACAGTACTGTGTAAAAGTTTTAAACCACTCTTAATTTAATTTTAATTTGCTTCCAGAGAACCAGACTTTCTAGTAAATGCTCTTGATCAACACTTCAGACTTTCTTTCCAACACTTGTTATCTGACATCATATTATGCAGTAAAAGTATTTTTGGAATATTTTTACACGTGAATGACTCATAAATTAGAGTTGAGCTGCATAATGTAAACAAACATGGAGCTCCCCACTCTTAACATGGTAAGAAAAACTGAAAGATGTTCAGAAAGCCCGAAGAACCTTTTGAACAAAACGACTACACAAAATAAGACCGTCTGGCTCCTTTGAAGCTAAATGGAAAGAAATCATAACTGACTCAAGACTTTCACACAATGCTGTAGCACATGTATTCAGTAATTTGCTGAAATGAATTGACATGTGATAGCGTACTCTTCTAAGGCCATGACAACATAAAAATGTAGGCACCAAAGAAAATATGTTTGCCTAAAACCCAATGTGCACTTTTTTTCAGGTGAAACAAACTTGGGGGATGTTTTAGGATAGTTCGTAACAAACCGATCTCACAGTATGGGACAATGTGCACCACAAAAATTATACAACAAATCTAAAACATCAGGTTCTTGAAGCCTTCTGTTAACTATTCCCTGACCTTTCCCAGGCTGCACCAGTACAACCTCACCCTCAGGGGGGAGCTCTACCAAGGGGTGCACTTTGTTATCCTTCACCCTAAAGTCAGGGCCGCCAACACTCGGCAGAATGCCGTTTCGCTCTGCCCATGATTTGCTGTCCTCTGAAGTGTCCTTTGCCTCCGCTGCATTCTCTCCACTGATGCTGCTCTTGCTCGCTGTGCTCAGGTCGTCCTGACACGTTTCTGATTCAGATGCGTGTGGGAGAGAGAAGTAGGTACACTTTGTGTGCAGTGGATTTGTCTTTTCCTCCAGTTCTGGCTTTGCGCTGAAGAGAGAATACGGAGCGTTGGCTTCAACATCTTCGTGTAGTTCTGTATCTTGAGGACTAGTTGAAAAGGTTTTGTTTATTCCAACTGGATCTGACACTGACTTTCTCATTGATGTGTTTTCTCTAAGAAGCCATCGCCCACTATCAATAGGGACACTGTCTCCGGGCCCCACTTGTGCGTTGAAAGCAATGCATCTTGTTGCTTCACTAAAGGCGTCCAGTGCATTAGTGGAATTGAAGTAAGACAATTCAGACATTGCTTTGGATCTGGCTGTGTGAAAGGGAGAGAAGATGCTTGAGGGCTGCTTTTTTCTCTGATCTGGCTCAGATGGGGGGGTCTCACTTGTTTCCTCTGGTTGAGCTTCTTTCTTGCCATAGAGCATTTGGATAGTCTTCCTCACAAAGCCTTTAGTGATGGATTTCCGTGCTGAATCATCGTCTCCGCTGGACAGTTCACCTGACGTCTGAGACTGATAGCCACCGCTGTCGGAGCTCCCCACTCTTAACTCGGACATCTCAGATGAGTTTGTGCTGGGGTAGCGTTTCTGCTGGATGTCTGTAGCGCTCTTTGCTAGAAACATTTCCCTGATGGATCTGACCCGGCTGCCTTCGGGCTCTGTGGTTACAACCCCGCTGGAGTCGTAGCTGAAAGATAAAGATGATTGAGGGGCTGATCGGGTGCAGAGTGGCAGCTCAGCCGTGGGTGATTCAAAAGGGGAATCTTCTGACTCAGCAGGGGCCTTTCTTTGTGAGAAACGTCTGATGGTGGAACATTTTGGCGTGGTGTTTGCTTTCTGAGCATCGGACACTTGCCTTTCTAGAAGAATCACTCTTTCTGCAACAGACTGGGAGAGAATTTCTTCAGATTGTTTAGGATTTTCCACCCCCTGTGCACAGTTTGTTCCTTCTGGTTGTGTTGTCGGTGGAGATTCTTGACGCAGTGTGTGGCTTTCCTCTGTGTTTTTGTTCACAGAGACTTGTTCCTCCTCTGAGCTGAATGGTTTCTCACAGTAGCTCAATTCTTCTTCAGCTGAGCTGCTGATTTGCTCATCTTCAGTTTTGAGTCCATCAACATGTTCTTCACAGCTGCTGTGGTCATTCCCACTGTCATCGTTTTTATTCCACCCTAAAACTTTTTCAAAATTTTCAAATATTATCAAACTGCTGTCATCATTGATGGTACATAAATTTGGATTTTTTAACAAATTGCTCAAACCTCTATCAAGAGCAGTCTGACATTTTGGGATTTCAGCTTCACCCTCTGAGATGACTTCCTCTACCTCTTCTCTTAAAACTGCCAACCCTTTCCTTTGTTTTGTTTGTTCCTCCAAATTAAGAAAGTCATGAACCGGCCTCTCATGCTGCTCCTCTTCATTGCAAGACAAACTTTCCTCAATAATGACCTGCAGTTTTTTACAATCAACCACTGGCTGCTCTTCCTCTGAAGATGGATTTTCAGAGTCGGAGCTCTCGATACTGTCATCAGTACTAACATTCAAACCCATACTGTACATTTGACTCTCTGAGGTTGTACATTTGATCTCTGAGTTGGATATGTCGTCTTTTAAATTCACTTCCACATAATAGTTTGAGCTCAGTTGCTTCTCTGCAGTCGGATTTTTCAAATTAGACAAGTTCTCACTTTCACTTTTATCCTGCTTTATCTCCTCATGTGCAAATTCTGCACCATCGGCTGTATTATCTTGCTTATATGTTTTCTCTAAATCTTCATTGGCACTTGAAAACATCTGTGCTTCCTTGTTTGAATCTAGTTTATCATGGGGTAACTCATTAACAGGGGTTTGACTCTTTAGCTGTCTACATTCCAAGTACTGCTCCTCTGTCTTGAAGATGCAACTTTCTTTTATAAGTGTTTTCTTACTGCTTACATCTCCATTCATTTTTGTCAGTTCTGGTGGTAATTTATCATCTATATCACCCTGCTGCTGCTTTATTTGATTTTCTTGATGGGTCACCTCCCTACATGACTGCGAGTCTGAGACTGTTTTACAGTAAAGCTGTCTTTCTTGAGACATTTGTTTAAAACTGGCTTCATCTGATTGGTCTTCAGTCACAGAATTCAAGCAGCCTTTGCTGGTCTTTTCTTGATTTTCCAAGCCAGTTGGTTTGGGCTTTACAGTCTCTGACATAATTTCAGACGGTTTTGTCTGGTTGATGTCAGTGAATTTTTTGATGATGGATCTCACATCGACAATGCTTTTATCATCTTTAGAAACTGTATCTTTTGTAGGGACATAGTTTGAGTTGTCATGGCTGTTTTGATTTGCTGCCAGCTCCGGCCTTTCAACAGACTTCTCTTCATTGTCGCCCTCACTTTTTGCACCCTCTGACATGGATGCCAACGCCTCCTTGAGTTTCTCAGGAATATCCAAGTTGTTTATGATCTCATCGATAACAGTTTCTTCAGTGACGCAGTCTCGTTCAGCTATCAGTCCCGTCTCTGAAACGTTTGTTGTTGAGCTGTGACTTTTGCATCGTTCACCGAGTTCCTGAAAGCCCTTCCAGCTTTGCAGGAGCTGCTTTGAGGCAGACTGTTGTAAATTTGACAAACTAGTTTTCAGTTTGTGGGAATCTTCAATGTTGGCAATTTCTTGGAGGGAATCGATCATTTTTAAAGCCTCTGCACAGCTGACGTTGGCATTCAGCTCATCCATATTTAGGTTAGTTAAGCCTTCTTTTAAAGTCATAACGGCCAGGAATGCAAGAAGAGCTTTTGGTGAGGAGCCAAACGTTGAGGCTACATGAGAAGAGAAGTCAGGTAAGCTGTTGGACTTCTCCAGACATGATGGATGCTTTTTCTGGGTGATTTGTCTTATTGACTTTATTGAGCTGCAGACCTTCTCGAGGACTGGTTTCATGTTTGGCTGATTTGTAGTGTTTAATGGCTGTGGCTTTACATGCGTGTCTGACCCAACCTTATTATCACCAGACTTCATTTCACCTGCTGATTGTCCTGACTGTGGTGTTTGATGACTTTGTCTTTGTGATGATGGTTTCTTTGTTGTCTTATTCTGGGATTCTGATGAATTGTCTAAAGAAAGGCTTCCGGAGAGAAACGTTCCACTTGATTTGTGTCTGACAGGTGGTGACACCACATCCAAAGACTGAGAGTATGCAGATGCTCTCTGGAGCTCTTTGGGTTTATGATGTTTTCTCTCAGTGGAAGGGCTAGCTTTTGGCGCTACATGTCCTTTTGTTCCAATGTTTGGAAGAACAACTTTATCCAGAGTGCGGATGGAGACTGGTGGTATGTTAGGAGAGGTATTTTGAAGTTCAACTAAAGGCTTCTTGTTTGAAAATCTTTCCTCTGGAGATGGACTGTGCTTTGCTTTAGCTTTTTTTGTCAAGCTTTTAGGTGATGGTGCCTCTTTTTGAGAGATTTTAGCCATTTTTGATTCTTTAACTTGGATATTGCTCGACTTTGAGGCCTCGCTGGATTGAATGCTGGTAGATGACATCCTCTGGTTAGATGTTAAACTAGCTGGGGATGCAGATGAACAAAATGATTCCGTGCCTAGATCTGAAACTGGATGCTGGGTCTCCTCTGGGGGGCCTTCCAATGGTTGTTGCATCCCATATGGTGGCACTTCATCTCCCACCGTGTTGAAGGGAGTGGATACTGCGGTCATCTTTGGAGTGGCATCATTACCTGAAGTGTGTAAATCCAGAGAAGCCTTTCTGAAAGACATTTTCTTTTCAAGAGAGCTGTTACTGACCAAAGGAGCTCTTTTAATGGATGGAGTTCTGGATAATCCTGTCCCATGCTGCGTGGTGCAGTGTTCAGTCTGAGGAGATGCCATTGTTTCTGTTGTGTCATCAGTTGGTGATTTGGCCTTATCAGACGGACTTAAAGATAACGGATAACTTTCTGATAATTGGCTGCTTGTTGATGAGAGCCTGTATAAAGAGCTGCTGGCAACTGATGGATCATTTTGTGTGAAGTATTCAATGTTTAATAGCTCAGGTGGTGGTGGCGGCAGCTCCATGGAAAATATATCTGGATTTTCCTCTTCACTATCCAAGTTCATTTCTGCTAAGCTTTGAGTTGTTGATCGGGTTATTTCAGAGCAGATCACATTCGAGAGAGGTTTTGCTTGAGTGGTTTTCTGACCCAAGCTATCATAGCTATCTGATTTTGTTGTGGTTGGATGGCTAATTGCAGATTTATCTGCTGATGGACTTGATTTGTTTTCAAAAGATTGTACTCTGAGTTTGACAGATTGTCTTATTGAAGTTTCTTGTGGAGTTTCAAATTTTTCTTTTAAAAGCATCCCCTCTTTTCTTTCTTCACACCTAACATTTTCAGCTCTTGCAAGAGATGCCAGGTTCAAATCTGCTTTCTCGAGCCAATTCTCTACATACTCCTTAGTAGCAGAGCTGGAGGAGTTCAAAGGTGGCAATGACAGGCTTCTACTAATGTCAGATGACTTGATTTCAGTCTTTTTCTCCGTATGCATTGATGTCTGTCGTGTCAGTATTCCTCGAGGTTGACTAAAGTTAGTGCTTGTTTTAAAAGAAATGTGTTTGCTTCTCTTCTCTTTTAGACCTAATGATCTGTTAGACTCTTTAAAGGTAGTTTTAACTGTAGCATCTGGTTTTGGTACACTCTCCTTCATCACCCCATTTAGTGTTGGTTTGTTTTTAATTTTTTTCAACTTTTTCCCTAAACTGGATTTATTCCCATAAATTCTCTTGATGAACATAGCACTGGAGAAAGGTTTAACTTTTTTATATTTCACTGCTCTTTTTTTATAACTCTTCTTTTGTCTTTTTCCTGGTTTCACAACCAGCTGGACGTGTTTGCTGATTGATTTAAATTTTGAGGCGGCACTCATGTCTGCTGTGCGTTTGGGCTTGATGTGGTCTTTTGCAGGATTCTTAGATGGTCGTTCTTGAAGTGCATTCGTTTTTAGAAGGGATGAGTGCCAGTCTGATTTTAAAGACATGCTATCACCCAGTCTAATACTAACAGACTCAGATGCAGTTGAAGGACCCCAGAACTTTGGTTCAAATGTGTTATTTGAGGAAAGCTGCCCAGTTTTTGAAGTAGTTGGCCCTAAAGTCCTGTCAGATACAGACATGTGTTGTGTGCAAATATCTGAAAGGAAATTATCCTGACAAGCCTGCTGTTCATATATGTGCAAAACTGTTTCAGTGACCTCCTCTTTGCTGAATTCAGTCTGCATGGTTTCAGTCATTTCACTTGATTTTAAAGCAGGGTTGTCTCTACTTTTGATATCAACAGAGCCCAGTCGTCTTGGTTTGGGTACTGGTCTTGTGCTGCTCTGATTAACCATGCAGAACTGCTCTATCGTCTTGTTTTCTGTCTGTTCTCTGTGGAAATAAGAGCTCACCTCTCCTTCTTCAACCCCATTCACTGTAGCAGATTTAATGGTCTCCACAGAAGCTTGTTTTTGGCTCATTTTCGTCCATCCTGGGGTAGGGACTCTCCTTGGGGACACCATATCTGTGTGTTTTTTTGTATTCTCTTGACACCTTTCACTGAAAGCTTCATTGCCCAACAATGGTAGATCATCATCATTATAATCTTTAGGTCTGTCCTTGTTGATGTTGTCAATGGAAGCAGCAGAACTTTGTGAATTGTGGGAATTTTCTTCATTTGAATAAATCCCCTGCTCTTCCTCAAACTCCGGTAAACAGGCCACACTGGGCTGGTCAGCTGCAGCCGAGCGTGTTAGTGTGGTGGTCCACTTAACAGTTTCTTCTTCTTTAATCGTCAGCCGCACCTTCATCTCCACTGTCATGCTGCCGTCCTGATTCACCCGAAAGGACTTCTCAATGTTGTCATCATTGGCTAGAGAACAGTCCTGCCCTCCAGCTTGATCACCAGGACAGGGGCCTCCTTCTGTTTCTGCTACAGACTCCATTATACAATTTGAGTCCAAATCCACAGAGTTAATGAGGTTACTGGGCAGGTCGCATGAACTCTCCGCAAGGCTGTTATGAATTTGATGAACAATGTACCGCTCGGAAGATGCAGAGAAATTTCTTGACTTTAAAGAATATGATGGTGACTTCTTTTTAGCTTTTAAGTCAGCCAAAAGGTTCAGTAAAATCAAGACAAAAGGTCCAGAGATTTCAGGAAGATTGACAAGAATCCAAGTGAAGCATGAAAAGAGAAGGGGAAAAAAAATGAAACAAAGTTAGAAGGAACGACTAGTTCTCAGGAACATTAACCAGAAGCACGGTGGAGCTTGCATGTAGGTCATCTACAGTATTACGTATGATATTATCAACTCAGCACTTTCCCAAGCTTTATCCTTTGAGAGCAGGTCTATTATTGCAGACACATCATGTCATAGACATAAGAGTCCATCAGACCGACAGAGTTCTTCAAAATATATTTGTAAAATGCTCCCATTAAGAAATATAGGTGCTTACAGATAAAACTTCCTTTAAGCGTACCGTTTAAAGCCTTTTGTCGTCTGATGCCCCTTCGGTTGGTATGCCACCTCATTGAAGTTGGAGATTTCTGCACCGTGTATATTGCAGGCCTGAAAGGCTCCCTGCCTACAGCCACCACTGTCCCAGAGCACAAAATCAAACCTGGAAGACCATCAACCTGAAGCAAACAGAAAATAAAAAAACAGTCAATTTTAAAAGGTACCACAATGGTATCTTTCAAACTAGAATGTATATTCAGTCCTATGCCTAAAGCTTCACAGTGTAGTATTTCAGGATGTTGGTAAAGCAGCTTATCACTTTCTGTCCTTGTGTGACCACGATTTCATGCCAGGTTTAAGTTCATGCAAAGTTCTTTAGGGTCAGTATTGTTTGGTTAGCACGCAAGGTTTCTTAATAATTAAGAATGTTTCCACTATATATTTTCTTTTCACATGCATTATATTCTGAGTTGTACCAAGAGATAAAACACTTACACGTCTGCCATCCGGTGTATGTAGTTTGTTCACGTGAAACTGCATCAGTTCTGAGATGTAGTTCAGGATTGACTCATAACTAGGTCTAGTCTTCTTGTGAAGCACAACTGTGTGCTTTACAGAAGGGTCTCCATTGCGAAAAACTACAAGTCTTTTTGGCGTGCGTATGACAATCGGCTCCTGCCTGTGGATGTTTTTCCTGGCTGGAAAAAACTGGCCGGTCCTGCGACGAGAGCTGACAGGTCTGGCGTGGTACCATGGTGGCAGCTTTCTCTGAGCCAGGGCCAGATCGAAGGGTTTGACACTACGGCTGTCCGAGCAGATGTAAGATTTCCCATCTTCAAGTTCCTCTAACGTACTGATGCCATGAACCCCTCGCGGAGTTGTGATGTTCCGCACCCCAAACGGCAAGGGGACCTTCTTAGAGAGGCTGTCCAAGAGCGCTTCGAAGGTTTTGAAAGTACGGTTGTTGATGACTATTCGCAGGCCGTTGAACTGAGGGTCTCCGCTTTTGTAGAAGCAAACCCGTTTTGACAGAATGGGGTTGATGACACTTGGGTGACGAACGGTGTCCAACGTGTGCCCACTCCCCGATGACCTGTCAGGAAGGGTTCTCCTGAGCCCTATTTCATTCATCACCATTGACTGTCTGCAAGTGGAGAAAAAAAAACAGTAAAATATTAGACATTTACCTAAAAAACACAAATATTTCTTATTTTGTCTCATTTGCTGCTGCTTCTTCTAACACCAATATAAACATTTGAAATGTCCTCTGCTCCTCCCACCTCCTGAGACACTGCAATAAACCCAACCATAAAGAATAGATTGGTGATCATCTATAAAGTAGCTTTCCTTGTGCAAACAAAAACAACAACCTTTTTATTGCCTATTTAGTTTGTGTCTCTCTGTTTGTCCATTGTGGTATTAAATATCTCATGAACTTTTTATCTATATATAAATTTATAATGAAACACATTTAGTCATTTACAAAGTTTGACCAAAATGACTTTAACTTTGTCTCGTCTGATTGTAAGATGATTATAGTTTAACACTGATATAAAAAACAGCAGCTGATTCAGGTTCCTTCAAAGATTGCTAGGCCTTTAATTGCTGTTGGTTTTGACAATGCAATCTATGGTTGCTGTGTTCTAACAAGCAGAACTGGTAAAATATCTTTTTTTGTTGTTGTTGCTATTTATATTAAATTATTCATGCTTTTTGCCATCCTGATGTCTTTTCAGTTAAAATTATGAGATTTGTAAAAATATAATCAGTTTAGATAATGGTGTAACAGTTTATGAAAAACAGTATTATTTGTGCTAAAAAGAATGGTATTTTAGAGGCTAGCACTTAAACAATATGTCACTGTTTAAGGCAGCTTAGATTAAGCTTGTATAAACAAGTGAATGACGTCTTGTAAACATGTTGTTGACTCTGTTAGACTGTGGCAGGTAAGATGACCTACAGTCTGACCTGGTCTGAGAAAAGGTATTTTTGTCTAGATATTAACTGAAAAACTGATTTTATGGTTAAATGTTTTATTTCATTAACATCTTTCATTATTATTATTATTATTTTTTTTATTAATTCTGTAAGTTGATACATTTCAGGTTAAGTTTTTTTTTTTAGGTTTTAATTTTTCATTTAGCTTTAGTTACATTTTCAAGTCTAATTATTTGTAGAGAAATTAGAACATATTGACAACCAAAATCTAACACTATGAAAATGTAAACAATATAAAATTGCAGCATTTGAAAAATAAACTCACCTTCACTAGCATTGTAGAAAAAATAAATAAAAAATCCCCAAAGTTTTAAAAAGATCCATGACGCTTTATTTCGTGCTCTACGGCACGACCGCTGTTGAGCTAACTGCACTGTTAGAGTTTATTTTAGGAGACGCCATCATTGGTAATTTGCTTAATCTTTGCTCAGAGTTAATCTCGACTGCAGGTGCAAAGCTTGAAAATCCTCTTTAGAGAGGTGTGTCACACAGATGAATATAGAGCTATCATAACAGAGTGAAGGAGAGATCCAAAACCCCCAGAAAATATTCATTGGTTTAAATTTGGCTTGTAGTACATGCATGTAGACACATTTATGTGGAAATGTGTTGCCAAGGGCAAAGAAAAATCATGCATAAACAGTCAAATGCTTTAAACCAATATTTTTTTTTAAACTGACTTGTCTTAAAGCAAAAACAGGAATGTTTAGAAACAAAATGTGAAAAAGGTTTTCTAAAGAGCAGATGGTTGAAATTTTCAAACAGGTTTGTAATCTTATTAAAGGCCTCTTTAGATAATTAGGATTAAGGTGTTCTTGATTCTCGGGACCCTCGTAGAAGAGCACTTGTTTTCAAGACAGAATGAAGTCATTTGCTTGTTTTAAAAGGATAGTTCCCTTTTTTAAAAAACTGGGATTTAGAATCAGTTATCTCTTTAGTTTCAGTTTTGAGAAATAGAGTTTGATTTTGGCAGCACAACAGCTTGGTGGTCAGCATCGTTGCCTCACAGCGACGCTCAGGCCTCGGATTGGGCCTGGGGTCTATTTGTGTGGAGTTTGCATGCTCTCATGTTTGCACGGGTTTTCTTCAGGTACTCCTCCTCCGAAAGTCCAACAACATGCATGTTAGGCTGCCTTTGAAAAAGAGATTTGTGCTCTTAGTAGGATTTAACCAGTTAAATAAGCTAACAGCTGCTCAAAACCAATTGTTGCCGTCATAAAACTCTTACTCAAAAATGTTGCAGTGGTTTCTAAAATAACGTTCACATGTACCACTATGAAATGTTAGTGATTGGAGTTGTTTGAAGGCCTCGTCCAATTTGTTTTCTGGTCCATTCACATTAGCCGATAGCTCTTTAATCTGGTTAGAATGAAACTCTTCAAAGAGCTATCTACAAAAGGCAAGATATTAATTACTCATAACCTTTGCACAAATCACACTTCAAATAACATAAATAAGTACCATTAAAAACATCATTTAATTTTAGATGGTTTCTCACACGCTGTGTGACACGAGGACACACTTTACATGACTATAAATAAAGTTAAAAATAAGATGAATGCTCCTATAATAGCAAATGCAGACTGTTATAGCCCACACAAAAATACACACACAAACAACACTGTTCTTGTTCTAGAAGCACAATTAAGTTTAGAGCAGTGGTGGATACGTAGATTAGATGAACCGCATTACTGTGGGGTATTAACTGGTCATGAATATCCTTTACCGTGAACTATCCACAGTTGCATAACAGTTACCAAAACTAAAGTGAGTTTATTTCTGTCCTGAAAGAGATTAGTGTACAAGGGATGACTCCATTCCACAGTAAACCTGGGGCTGAACTGAAGGAGTCAAAGGCATTTACAAAAAGTTATCAAATGTCTGCTCAGCATAAAAGGATAAAGTGATTCCACTCTGTCGTAGTGTTTAGTTTACTGCTGTAAAAATATCCCAGGTGTATACGAAAGAGATATGTGCTGTAGGAAAGAATTCCTTGCTGAACCCGAGCAGACAGACATCCAGGAATGCCACAGGAGACTCCCACGAGCCGAGTCCACTTTCTGCTCCCAAAACAACAACAAGAAGCACAAAAATGTGAAAAATCCTGCAAAGGAAGCCGAAGGGGGGGGGAACAATGGAGGAAGCGTTGAGCGTAAACAGGTAGGCCTGAAGCCTGCATGCCCCTCATTCCAGCCCTCTGCTGTAGAGATAAGAAATGTTGGAAGCGTGAGGGTCAAAAACAGCTGGACGCGCTGATAGAGCGGCACAAATCCTGCCAAACATACCTGAATCTGACTGAAAATAGGATTGACAGGAACCTCTGCACTCAACGTGAAACGTGAGAAGTCCTATTTGTTTCATAACCTTCCACGTCACGTTCACAACAAACCAGCTGGTGATACAAATACTTTTCTCTCTCTCTCTCCTCTCTTTCTTGATTACAAGTCAAATCACATTCCGCCACAGCAGAGAGATCTGTCTCGGCGTTCCGGTTCTCTCGCCACTTCAACCGCGCTCTATTTTTAAGCTCTTGGACCTATACTGCAACTAATTGGCGCCATGATAGATTCAAACCTATGCTGTTAATGGGAAAAAATGTGTGATATGTTTTGGCCCTTGTTCCCTCTCTATATTTGGCCCAGTGTCCTCTACGCAGCTGCTCCTCCAGATCTGTCTCCCTGTTTTTCCCAGCAAGGCACCTCTCCCTTCGGCCTGCGTGTGTTGTCTCGGTTCAAGAGGCAGAGTCTTCAGTAGCTCCTGCTTAAAGTGGCAAAAAGGCATTTGTAGGCACATTGGAAATAACTGCAGTTTGCTTTGATGTGTAACCAGCCTTTTAGCCTTTGTTGTGTTGTGTAAAGTAGAATAGCCGACTCAGTTTTAACCCTTAAAAAAAGGTTAAAATTCTTTCCATTGCAGCTGTTATGAATTAAATTAAATGCAATACTGTGACTAATGTGAAACTCTCTTTCATTAAAAGGTAGTCAGTGGATATTCTCGCTTCAGCTTCAAGCTACAAATCATGTGTTTTTTTTAAATACGCTAAAAAATGTTGATGAGTTCCACTTTTTCTTTGGGGTTGAGTTTCGCTGGAACAGCTTGGCCCAAGCTGAGACAAAAATATGCTTACTATTCAAAATTCCATTCAGGTTAGATGATGGTCAATCTTTTTTTTCACCATGTTAACATCCAGTGGAATTCCTAGGTTTTGAATGAAACCCTGCCAAACAGGACTCCTAAGGTCACACGACCGACCGTCCACTCCCCTCCAAAACTCCTCACACAGCAGCGAGAGGTCCCCACCCCGTCCATTTTGAGCTCTCTGTCTCAGCTGTGCCAAGCTTTTAATCTGCCTGGTGACATCCCAGTGTTTCCTGCATAGGACGGAGAGGGAGATAAGCACACTCCTCTGTGCAGTAAATCACTTCACACTCCCACTCCGGCACTGATATCACCATTATTCAATTAGGCTACACTCAAACTCACCGCAATTTCTGGTCAGTATTATCATACTTGGATGTTATTTGCCAATTTTTTTGTGGTATTTTTTATTTTTAACTGATGAACTAAAACATTTTTAAGTAGTTTTGCAGACTCAGGTCCTGTGTTTGCAAAACAAGCCCAAATCATCATCCCTCCACCACCGTGCTTGAAACCATAATAGCTGTCAAAATGTGGGCTTTTTCAGTGTTTTTGATTTTAAGTTTTTATGCTTATAACAACTATATCATCAATGATTGATGTAAACGATTGGGGGTTACTTTAATTCAATTTCATCAGAGTTTTTGTATTTTACTAATTTATTACAAATTATGCTGTAGGACTGGTTGATCAAACAATAACAATATATATATCACAACAGACACATGATTAATAGTAACAGAAAATACATCCAATAGAATGGTAATTTCACTGAACTCGGACCCAGAACTGCTCAGCATTCTGGGGGATGGAGGCAGAGGTAATGCTTTAGCACCTTGACCTCTCACGGCCAGTTGGGTGGCATCAGCTAACTCACTCACTCGTTGGTAAGTTAGCAACAACCTGCTGTGGAGTAACATGCACATTAGTTTTATGTTTCACCTCCATGCCAAATAACTGCTTAAAAAGAAAAAAGAACACGTGGAGTGAAAGAATATGAGTGTGACAGCAAATTATGGATAAAAAGAAAGGTCACGTCACCAGTTAGGCAGTATCAATCAGCCTTTTGTCTCCTGGTCCTTATTTCAAACAGGTAAGAAATAAAACAAAAAAACTAATCGATATTATTGATATCGACTGATATGAAACACTTATTTTTCAGCCATATCGTAGACTTTTGCACAGTCGGCCCTTTGGATGATTTTGCTGCGATGTCTACTTCTGGGAAGATCCTGTAAAATGTTGTTTTTTTTACTTTTTTTCACAGCAGAATGATGAACTCTAAACTACTTTTAACCCCCAAATTGATGGAAAGCAATAATTCCCTCTCCACAGTCATTGCTGATGTCTTTCCTGAATATCATACACCTGTTTGCTACAGACCAACAAACTGTTAAAACCTCTGCTTTTTGTTTTTAATGGTATAGCCACTCTGATAATGATCTGCTAATTAATGCATTTGATCAGCAGCACCTGGCTGTACTTTCTTTATTAAATCGTACAGAAGCAGCAAGAAAGGTTTAGTTTTCCTTAGACATCTTTCCCATTATAACATTATGTTTCTGATGAATCAATAATGTTGGAATCTGCTGGGTTTTTTCTACACTCATAGTTAGATGTGAATAGTTTTAATGTATATGTTATTGTTAAAACCAGTGGTGGGCAGCACTAATCTAAAACACTAAGTCAAATATTTAGGTCCTCCAATTCTGAAGCACTAATGCATTGAAAGTTTTAGCAAAAGCTAATTTAAAGCACTAAAATAACCCAGTCAACCCATGAACATTCTTCATCAGACAATATTTTTATTTATTTACTGTTATTTAACCAGGCAAGTCACATTGAGATCTCTTTTTCAAGGGAGGCCTGGGCCTGAAGGCAACCTATTGTACATGTTTTTAGGGGTGGGGGAAACCGGGGTACCTGGAGAAAACCCACGCAAGCATGAGGAGAACATGCAAACTCCACACAGAAAGACCCCAGGTCTAAACCGGGGATCAAACCCAGGACCTTCTTGCTGTGAGGCGTCGATGCTAACCACTGAGCCATCGTGCTGCTTGAGTCACATATTACCATGTTGCTCTCTTAAGACTTGTCATTGATATTCCACAGCTGTATTTGGGTTCATATATTGTCAATATATTGTCACCTAGTAGATAAATGACACATATAAACATAATGTGTGACAGCTTTCACCCTCAGCTGTTAACATTAACGTTGATCAATAACATTTATAGACCTCAGTTAGTGCTTCTAAATTTAGCCTATAAATTTAGCAAGTGCTAGTCCACTAATAAATTTTAAAATAAGCAAAAGCCCTAAAGCACTAATCAGGAAATTAGTTCCCCTATTAGTGCTTTAGAGGAACTGTGCCCACCACTGATTAAAACCTTGGCAAATTGTAATACATTTTTGTCAAATCAATTTTTAATTAATCATTTTATTGACCAAGTCAGTCAATTGTGAATTTAAGCTTTTGATATTTATTTATTAGAATATCCAGGTTGTTTTTCTGTGAGGTAAAATGGCCAAAAATGGGCCCATTTCTTCAAACCTTTTCAACACAATATATTTGTATACATGTTGGAAAATAGTTATTTGAAGTCAAAGAAATGGGATTGCAAAATATTCAGGATGCCAGTGTGTCCTCAGCGTTTGGTGATTGCGATGATACAAAATATCAGCAACCAGGCCACTCAACAGAAACACAACATGCAAAGAATGTGGACTATTATTCTCTGGGGGACGGTGGCGGGCCGGGTCCTCCTTGTGAAGTGGCTCAGTACCTTCACTCTGTTAGCTTCAGAAGGGCCATGGCTGAGGGCCAGCCTGCTGACGGGACAACCTGGCTACACGCGACCCAGATAGCAGCCCTGGGTGCGGAGTGATTTATCCGTCGGTGCTCGCATCAGACAACCTTCCTCTGGTTAAGAGTCACAGAGAGACAGAGCTGAGAGGAGAGGTGTGTGTGTGAGACGCTGGCATCCTGACTGACGCTCAGATGGACTTTCCACACTCTTCAAACGGCACATTTACTGAGCTGTACAACAATGGCCACACACAAAGTTACTAATACACAAATGTGCTCATGGGTTGATTTTTTTTTGTTTTTGCTCATTCTCATTAATTTATACACGCTGGCTGACCTACAGACACTTAAATACACACACACCCTCGCCAAGATAAAGACTTACTGAGCTGGCCTTGACTTTGTCTCAACCTGACAACTAAAGGATGTGGTAGATCTGAGTCGCCCACTGTTTGACTTGTCTCTGAGGGCTCTTTAAGATCACTGTTCCTAATGTTCAGGGTTCACAAATGGGTTACTGCCTCCATCCATTTTTTGGTGGAAATGGTGTCCATTGTAAACATGAAAGAGGAATTCTGTAAGGGTGAAAAATGCGCTTTTTGCTTTATCGTGGACTCAAGTTTCCGGAGTTTCTCTAATCAGTTTGGTTTCTTTTGTTCTTTTTCCAATTTAAAAAATGATTTTTTTTTTGTCTGAGCTGAGTAATTCTTTAGTAAACTTTAAGACAAAAACCTGTGAAACTTTTGACCCCTTTTTAAAAGCCATATTTTTTATTGTAGCTATAGTAATTTAATTGTATTAATATTCCACTCTGGTATTTGTGTTGTATTTTTATGAGGTTTGCAAATGTTCAAATTCTTATTTCTTTTAAATGAAACATTAAGCTAATGTGTAGTGTTTTTCTTTATTTAGTTTGAGTTTGAATTGTTTGTTTATTCCTAGAAAAGCTGACACAGTTTTTTACTCTTTTTGTGAACAATGTACATGTCGACTGTTGTTTTGAGGGAAATATCAGGATTTGTGTGTCTGACATCTGGGCTTCGAAAGATTTTTCACACAAAAGTGAAGAGATAGCAGCAGCTGAGGCAAACTAAAAAAAAAAAAGATTATCAGCTACAGATTGGAATCAGAACAATGCAACAATCCTCCGGATGCCCATAGCTTTATGCTTCAACCTACATCTGATTTCTTCACATCAGTCAAGGGAAAAACAAAAGAAAACCAGGAAAAGGGTGATGTCATTTTTACAAATTAGTCAGCACCGATATACTCTACATTTCGACCATCATCCAGATGGCCTGCAATCTTTGTAGAAAAAAATAACGTGATAACATTTTTACAGTCCAGTCAGTTCAGATTTTAGCAGCTTAAAACTCGGCTCTGAAACAACAATTTGCTGTAAATTATGGCCTCCTTTTAAAACCATGCTTGAACTCAAACAATAAATAGTTTTTAACAAAACAGGATAGTATTACCAGCAGCCTGTGCGTCACCATGGCAGGATTTATTGCAGAGGATTACTAACTCACCTGTATCCATTCAGGGCTCCCCTCTGGGTCACCTGCTTGTTCGTGTTGAATGACTTCAAGAATCACACTGTGGACAGACAGAATGTGCTTTTGTCCTCACGCTTGAATAACTTCATGTGACTAAAACACAACACAGGTCACAATATGAAACCTTTTGTTTGCTGTGACACTTCTATTTGTTTAGATTATTTTTTTTTACAAAGAAAATATTTAATCTCTATATTTCTCAAGAAAAACAGCAATGCAATAAGTGAAGAAAGTTGTTTTTCCCCCCAAAAAACTGCCATACAATTCAAGGGCCATGTAATTAAATCAAAACAAAGTGAATTTTGAACTTTATTTTGTATTTTATTTCACAAATACTATTCATGCACATTAGCATTTTTGTTAGAGCTATATTAACCATAACACCCTTAAAGGTTTTATATACTGTAACATAATTTGCTGCTTTATTTCACATATAAACTGAAAGTAACAATAAAAATAAGATTACATGTTAAGCCAGGTATTTTAGAATTACTTTTTCATTTAACCACGGGGTGAACTTTTATTTTGACAGTGAGTCTGATGGAGTCCTGTGCACAGCTGACCCCTAGTGGTGACAGCTAACATTACAACTGAGTCATCTGGGCCTCCTAAAGCCACATCTACCAGCCTTTTTAACTGGGATAACAAAGTAGACATCCTATTTATTTTATTTTTTTTTCACACAAACATTCTCTGAGCACCACTGTGTTGTGAGCAGGTTCTACTGACGGAGTGAACCTGGCCCAAACAAGAGGAAACAGGACCTGCAGAGGGAGGAACTCGCTGTCTGCTTCTGGGGAACAAGAGGCGGACTGTTTGCTATTTTAGTAAAAAATGTGTTTGATATTTGTTTGAAGTTCATAATCCAATAACACAAGCAGAAATACACTTCCTATGTAAGAGACAGTCCTCACCTCAAACTGAAACTGTCACAGAAAAAAAAAATAGAATAACAACAGAAAGAAATACCAAACCGTGTCTGGACATTGTTGTTCTGCAGTTTATCAAAAACATTTAGATTTTTTAAAATGGTGTTACATCTACTTTAAAAAATAGATGTAACACCATGTTGCTTTTTTATGCTGTAGGACTGCCTTTTGATACTTTTATTTTTTATTTTTTTGCTTTATACTTAAACAAAAATAAAGTTGAGTTGATGATATCTCATGGAAAGCCCCAATAACATAAATGAGAGTCTTGCAATGAAATACTATAATAAGCTCATAAATAGCAAAAACTGAAAAAAAATCAGCTTAAAACATGTGTCAGCTGCTCACCCATACAATCACACAGACAAACTCATTCACACAGAAATACAATAAGACAACAAAAGCAGCTGACCCGGGTCATGACACGTTGCCCTCTCCCCACTTTATTTAGCTCTTATATTTAGATATTTTTTTATTTTTTAGGAAGTCCTACCGGTGATTCCCAAACTGGGCCTGGTGGTGTGAATTTCACAGAGCATGACTTCCTGTCGGATAGAGGATGTTCCCAGCAGATCTTTCATGGATGCAGCAAACAGGAGTCATCGGAACCAGGAAGTGGAGACAGGTGCTCTCTGGAAGATCCAAAGATTGACAGAAAGAAGAAAAAAAAACACAACAACAGACAATGGTCCACATTTATCTTTCTGTGTGCTGCAGCTGAGCTTATGTACCTCCCCCTCCAACAATCCTTTTCCTAATGCTGATTACTGCTGCTATTTAAAGAGAATTATAGCTCTTTATTAATTCAGTTTCTGTTTTAAATTAAAATTCTCCACTGTTTTAATCCTTTTTTCCCCCAATATTTTATATTGTTTGTGACTGTTTATTGTACAGTGCCCTGAGATTATTTTTGCTGTGAAGTGCAGCTTTATAACTATGTAACAACTGATCACATATTAGATAAGAGTTTCAAACCATTTATGGAATATTTATTTACATTTCTATTAGTTTAGACATTACTATTTGTCTTATTGGATGGTTTTTATACAGAGTTTCAAACTATTTTACAGTTGTTAATTGGAGCTGTTTCTCCCTTTTACCAATAAACTATTTACAAAATTTAATAAACTATTCATCTAGTGGTCTTTGGAAGTGTTATTCAAACTTTGTTCATTAGGTTAATTGTCAATGTTTTAAAAATAACAATAATACTAAAAAAACTTTTAGCTGCTTCAACATAAGGCTAAAGTACTTTTAGTTATTAGCTATTTACATGTGTTTTAACATATTTTATATTATTTAATTGCATTTATCTGTTACTATTACCAATGGTTAATTAGTCTCATTTATCTGTTTCCTCTTTTTTTTAAATATTAAAAGATTTAACACACTGTTTTAGCAGTTTATTCATTCCCTAAATTCAGAGAATTTCAAGTTTTCTTTTATCTGCACTGTTTGTCTCTTTGTGCACCTTTTCACCATCTTTTCACAGCTGAGCTGATAATCTACCAGCTGCAATATTTTATTATTATTGTCAGTTATAGTTTATGTTAACATTGTATTTGCTCCTCTTTCAGATTCAGCTGAATTTAGTTTTGTTGCTGTTGCTTTTCTTTGTTTCCTTCAGTTTAATGACAGATGACTCATGTTGGTTCGTCATGTTGTCGTGTTGTTTGCTGCTCATCAGCATTGCTCACTTTCCTTGACTTGTGTCAGAGGAAGGAAGGAAAGTCTAGAACTAACCTGGAGTCTTGTCAGAGACTGAAACAGAACCGATGCCTTTTAGCCTCCCGATGAAAAACTGACCAAAGAGGAAGCTGAGTGCTGATGTAGTCATCTTATACTCACTATACCCGCCTGGGTAGGAGCTAAAAATTGTCCTGAATGCCACCAGGGGATTCAAACAAAAGAACAGAGAGTGCTGAGCTGATCAGGAGAAGCCTGGAGTTGATTCAGCTCCGTCTGTCAAATCCTGACTGAAACAAATGTACCGGTCAGCTGGAACAATGTTCTCCAAACACTGCTTTACATGGTCCAAGATCTCTTTTTATCTTTTTGTACTCATGTGTGAAACACTGAATTTTATATTTTTATTGTGTTTACCATTTATTACTCTTAAATTACTTTTTTTTGGCACATCTTATGATATAAACTGTATTGATTACAGACTTTCAATCTTGATATCAGAAAATCTCCTTAAATGCACATTTTATAATAATCAGTAATTATTAGTTGCAAGCTGATATTTCATATAAATTTATGTATAATTGTTTATCTTATAGCAAAAATCAACAAGGGTTAAATATATGAATATAGGCTTTTGTATTCAATGCAAATTTATTTATTAAAACACTTTTCATTTTTAATACTTTGAACATATCTAATTGGATTATTGTGACATAAAACCATTTAGATACATTTTTTATATAAATGTATCTAAAGTAGCTTTTTTGACAGTAAAAAGTGTGCAAATGGATTCTAAAAAGTTTTAAATAAAATATTTTTTCCTGTACTATATATGTAAGATTAAAACAGCTGTTACACCTCACAACACGGCTGAATTTCAGCTTTGCAATAATAAAAATAAAACACACACTTCTAAGCTCACATGTAAATATTCTGTGTGAATTTTGACACGCCAGCTGACATCCCGCAAACATCTATACCTAAATAGAAAACACATGGTATTTATTCAGTTTGTCAATTCGCTGAATAAATGAGTTACACCTGAACGTGACAAAAGCAGGAATGGAATTAAAATGAAGCAAGTATTGGGCAGCGAACTGTATCTGTGAGTCTATATATAGTGGGAACACAACTGTACACTGGTGCGACAGGCAGAGACCATAAAAGCGATCGGGCCTGAGAGGAACAGCATTTGCCTGGGATTATGAGCAACCAGCCCTGCTTTAAACAACAGACACACCCTCTCCTGCAGCTGCTTCACATGCTGTATTTGCAATCTACTATCAATGACTTAATCAGTTTGGGCCCTCACAACCTTTACACATCTCCAGTTTGTCCTGAATCTGGGCCCGAGTTCAACACATTTCTACACTTTTGTGCAAATTGTTTTTTGAAGTTAGCGTGTTTCCTGACACAACACAATACGTCTTTCAGGTTCAGAGCAGAATAAAAGAGCAGCTGGGTGATTGATGGTTATTAGAAAATGCCAGGAAATCATTTGGACACAAGTTTTCACAGCCCAAACAGACACGTTGATTTCACTTGTCTTGTTTCAAGACAAAACCTTTAAAGATGTGATGAGGATTCATTCAACCTGTGTTGATGCTGTCATAACATTTTGCTGAAAACTCCCCCCCCTCCCATAGAGTTTGGCTGTGTTTGTGTCTGAGCTGGTCAAATACAGCTGATCTCGCTGGTTTGTTGAATCAAATCGCAGCCGACTGTGTGGGTAAATGAAGCTGTGTTTGGGAAAGGCAGCCACCTGAGATGAGATTAAGGCAGTGCCATGAATAAGTGCTGCTGTAATCTCACAGTGCTGGCAGCGACACACAAACTCAGGTGCACACACGCACACACACACACAGACACACACACACAGACACACTGGAAACAACGTTTAAGTCCTTATTTCTGCTGAGATGTTCAGCATCACGCTGGTATCCAGAAACATCTTGGTTTTCTTGCTGTCTGAGACACACAGGTTAAGTAATTGACTCAATAAAAACTTGTTTTCTTATATTTGAAACAGTTTAAGAATTGTGAGTTTTGTTAAATAGTGACACTTTCCTAAAATAACTGCCTACACCATTTCATTCAAGTGTATTAAAACTGTATTATGGTACATTATTAGTTACGTTTTTACGTTTCCTGAAAAACTATGGGAAAAAAAGGCTTAGGTGATTATTTTAGGGAGAGGATTGTACATAGTTGCATTTGCACCATTTTTAATATGTTTTATGTATAATTTAAAAGGTAAAACAGGGGTTCTCAAACTCTTTGGGTCTTAGGACCCCTTACAAAAATATCCAGGGACCTCCTCATAAATGCACAAATAATTTAATGTGATTTTAACCCCTAAATGCCATGGGAATATTATTTCTGTTTGGTTTGGTATGTTTGATTTACTAGTGCATTAGTCCCCATATGCATTTTTAAAATATAATCCAAATTAATAATATATTTACATTTTATGAAGACCCCCAAGATATGGCTTGAAGACCCCTGGGGGTCCTGGGGCCCCAGTTTGAGAACCTCTAAAGTAAGAGATCAAGTATAAGTGTTTTAAAGTAAAAAAAAAAAAAGACCATATAGGTCATTGTTTGTAATTTTATGCAAATTTAAATTTAAGATAAAAAGAGGAAAAATAATGATATTTGGTTACTATATATTTCATAGCTTAATATCATTTGCAGTTTTTGTCTTTAGATGCATCTAAGACAGTTTAAAGTCAAAGACAAACTGAATTATAAACCAAATACATATACAGTTCAGACAATACAAAACAGAATAAATGAACAAAACACAATAACTTCATAAAAAGAAAAAGACACATCTAAAACTGGTTCTTTTTAGAGAAACTGCTTCAGCCTAAACCTAAAGTAATGCCACTGCAGAGAATGAGTAACTATTTAAGTTTGGTTAAATTTCACCCACCGAAGCCTCCCCACCAATTAGTCCAGATCAGCAAGGTGTGGAGATAATATCACGGCTGACGTGGGGGTCTGACTTGCCCTAAGTCCGAGCAGGTGACCCCACCTCCGCCCACTTTGCTAAAGCCCCGGGGATCGAGGCCTGAGCCTGTTGTTATGCACCCATTAGCTGTAACAACAGGGAGGATAAACCTGCCACTCAGCTGCAAACTGAATTTAAACACATTCACACCAATTACAACGGATTCTCCCCGAGGGGGCACATAGGTGCGTTTGGGTGGCAGAATAGATGTGAAAACACATAGTTTACAAATTTACCCATGGAGTTTAGTAAAAAAAGTGCAGAAAAACTTTTTTTTTTGTTCATTTGAACAAAAAGCTGGCATCTAAAAAAAAAAAAACACCGTGGGAAACATTTAACCGGAGACCTTCAGCTCCTTTTAACATGAGAGAATATTTTAAAACATTCAGCATGAACAAAGCGCATGAATATATACACACCTCTGGAACATGTTTCCTCTGAAGTGCTAAAAATGGATCGTGAGGTCAGGGTGATTGACCCCCTCAGAGAAGAACCTCTTCCTTTTGAAATAGGGAAAATCTCTATTTATAAAGCGGGTCTCTTGTCGAGTTATAAATACCCTGAATCATCCTCAAGGTTCAGTCTAATCGCTTAAAGATTTTTGCCTGATAAGTTTGATTGATGTCAAAGCAACATGCAGGCTTCAGTGGATAAATATATCAGTGCACCTACAGGAATAAATCCTGATGTCACTGCTATGTTAACAGCCACAACACAGGAATTGACACAGAAGTTGTGTTCTGTTGAGGAATTACAATAAATAAAGGTTGAATCAGTGAGGGCGTAGTTGAATTTTAATGACCCCCCCCCCCCTTGCATTAATCAGAAGAGACTAAAATCATTTACAGACAGGATGTCCGGAACATAAGCGGCCCTCCATGCTGAGAAAACAAGGCGCCTTGTGTCCCACAAACACTGAGCTCACCTCCACTTTGTCTGGGTCAGGAAGCCGGGTCGCGGGCCTCCGGCTGCCCCGCTTCCAGGTGAGCAAGTGCTGCTACTGCTGCGAGGAAAAAACAAACCCAGCACACACACACACAGCTGACCGAACTGTAATCTGAGCTGAGTTTGACCATTTTCCCGCCTTTTTTAAAAGGTTTCATAAAACTTTGTCATGAATTCAAATAATTTTAAAAAGCAAGAAACACCAAAGAGGAAGGGTCGATTTGCAAACATTTATTTCTCAAAAGTGCAAAAAGTATAAAAAAGATATTCAGTATATACATAAACTTTAAAATAGTGACTGTACAAAATTTCTTATCACAAAATGAACTCATATCCCTGCAAAAGAAGAAAGGTTAAAACCAGTTTTAAGTTTTTATTTATTTTTAAATATGGCTTCTTAACTGCACAGGTACAGTACAAAGTTTTCTTCGACGCTTCATTTTGAAAGTCCCAGAAGCTCTCTTTGCCAGGAGTGGAAAAATCTTATCATGTTTTTTTGTATTTTTTTTTTCAAATTTGACTTTAGAGATTTGAGTGTAGGGTGAGTGTCCTTCGCAGCAGGAGGTTAGGAGTTGTTGTAGTTGCAGTAATACACGGCTGTGCTGGCGTCTGACAGCACAGACGATATGAGGCTCTCGGATCCTTGCATGGCGGCCTCGTGTGGCCCGTACGCCAATCCTGCCATCTCTGGACGCGCCGAGGACGAGCTCAGGTACTGCTCGAACTCGCTGCGGTCCACCTCGGCCAGCAGCTCGGAGTGGTGCATCTGCTCCATGCTGTCTGCTGAGTGGGAGTGGGGGTCAGGAGGTGGGGAGAGCTGTCCTATCCCGCCGGGGTGCCGCTTGGGGTGGCTGGAGCTGCAGTGCTGGGTGTAGTACATGGCCAAAGGGTTGGGGCATCCCATGTAGGAGGGAGGCTGATGGTGCTGCTCTGGTGCAGAGGCTGGGTGTCGGTGCACGTGGGGGTTACTGTGGTGGTTGGCGAGGGGTTCCTGAGGCTGAAAATCTGCCGCCTGAGAGTGGTACGTGTACGCAGGCATCATGGGGCAGTCCTCTTGAGGGTGCGACGAAAAGAAGTCTGAATCGACAGCATCCAGAGGAGACGTGTCAGGCGTGGGGAGGCTGTAGGTTTCGTAAGAGGGACCCCCAAGAGCCTGAGGGTCTCTGTAGTGACCCAGCGGCTGTGGAGGAACCTGGAAGCCGCCGTGCTCGTGGTAGCCGAGGCCCAGACTCTCCATGCACACTCGGCCTTCCCCGGGCATCGCCTGGCTCTGGTGATCGGGCACGCTGTGGACCAGAAAGCCGGAGTCCAGCCTCTTAATCCTCTTCACCTGCTTCCGCCGCCGGGGCCGGTACTTGTAGTTTGGGTGGTCCTGCATGTGTTGGACCCGCAGGCGCTCAGCTTCCTCCACAAAGGGCTGCTTCTCTGGGACAGGAAGGGCTTTCCATGATTTCCCTATAGGTCAAGAAGAGAGAACACATCAGTTCCATGTCAGCAGCTACTGCTCACACAAATAACTTGTTGTGGTCAGATTCAGGACTCTTTTTTTATCTTAATAACAAAAGTTTTAAAAGTCACCCTGCAGTCAATATTCTAAAGTTTAAAAAAAAAAAGTATAAAAACACAGATAAAAGTGTGGAAGAAAGCACCAGTTGATCAAATAAACAGACTTACCCAGCATTTTGCTCAGCTCTGCGTTGTGCAGGTCCGGGTTTTGCTGCGCCAGCCTCTTGCGCTCATCCTTGGCCCACACCATGAACGCGTTCATGGGCCGCCGGATCCGCGGCTCGCTCTTCCCGCGGCTCTGGCTGCCGGAGCCGGAGGCGCACGGCTCGTTCTTCACCTTGGCGTCCCCGAGAGGACTGAGAGGGTCGGCCCACTGGCAGTGTCCCATTCCAGGCATCATGACTGACATCGCACACCTTGCCTGGGTCTGATCGTCGCTGGCGTAACCCGCATCGGGACTACTCATTTCTGTCCAGCTGCTGGGAGGAGGAGGAGGAGGAGGAGGCTTTTGAGAAGAACCGGACAGCTCACCAGAAACGATACAAGCGAATACAACCTGGGAGGAAAAAAATAAAAAATAAAAATAATATATAAAAAATCTCTGGATTTAAAGTTTGAAAGAAAAAGTCCTATCCATGTGCTTCTTTTAGGTGCAGCAGAAACTGGAAAGGTAGAGAGGCAAGTCAGCATTGAGCGTGACTGTCTGTGTGCTATAAACTCCCCGGCAGCCAATCAGCGCGTGGAGGGAGTGCCCACTACTACAAAGGTGTAAAAAAAGTTCAGCTCACCCCCCGCCTCCGACCCTTGTTTGGCGCGGTAGCCTGTGGAGTGGCCGCTAAAGACTTGGATATTAGATTTAACCGTGAAGTTCGCAACTTTTACGCACGGCCGGACGTCTTGATGGAGACTTTAATTTCTGAGACTGAAATCAACAAAAGAGAAAGTTTAAATAAACAAAATGATTTATTTGAAATTTAAATAAATAAATAAATAAATAAATAAATAAATAAATAAATAAATAAATAAATAAATAAATAAAATAAAAACTCAATTAAGAAGTTTGTTTTTGTCAATCCAATTTCTCCTTAAATAAAAATAGCCTTTGATGAATCAGGGTATATATATATATACCTTGATTTTTGTAAGGGAGGAAAACTCTGAACAATTAATATCTTACCTGTTCCAGATGTTTTAGGTTAACTCTAGTAGTGTACTTCAGAGTAGTCAAAAATAAACTCATACAGCTCTCTTAGCACATAGGAGTATGTTTTCGTGTTTTATTTTATTTTTAAATATCTGTACTTCGCCTGTTTACGTAGATTGAAGCTCCATCTGTGGTCTGAAATCCAAACATCACCCCACGTGACACGACAGAGTTTCTTATCAGAGCCTGCAGACCCCAACCTGTCAGCTTTGTCTTTTCTGGGACCATTCCCATCTTGTTGTGGTCTATAGTTGTGTCAAAAAGGGCTGACAGAAATATGAGATACTTATGCAACCTTTTCATGCCCCCATCAGACGACAGCGGGGACTCCACAACATGTCCTCGGGGGGTTGGTGGGTGGGTGTGAGTTGGACAGAGGTCCAGGCAGGCGCTGCACGGGACAGGATCTGGACCATAATACTGTCATCGTCTATTTTACCACTGATGACCTGATATGGTTTCCCCCCCCCCCCTTGGTTTCTAAAGGAGAGGAGAAAGAGGGACCCTGTGTGTGTATGTGTGTGTCTGTTGTCCCTGCGAATGCGTGTGTTGACATGGGCGTGGGTCTGAGTGCGCCCTGGCCGCCTCTCGCTCGGTGTGGGAGTGAAAAATCCTGGCGTTTGATGGGAGAAGTCATAAAGTCTGGAGTCGTAGCCACACTTCCTCTACAAGGTGAGGTTCAGAGTCGACCCAGAGGAGGGGGGGAGGAGGGGATGAGGAGAGGTGACACGCCTCGCATCGACTCCCTTTTCGTCCCTCCATTCCTCCCGCCTGTACCTCCACCCCGTGCCTGGGGAGTCTGGAGCTGGGTGGGGGCCAGGGCTCCCGACGCCAGCCTCTGGACTCTGCGCTGAGGGAGAGGTCACTTGGCTTGCTTACACAATGGCATTATCTCAGTTCCAGCCTCGGCTACTGCAGCGGTGAGCACTTCCTGTCACTCTGCAAGCACTTCCTGTCCTTGGCGTAGCAGCACAACTTGTCCGCCTTCCAAGTGAGTTCTGAAACACAGTTGAGCCGCTGGTCGCCAGGCTCTCTGTTTAAATGTCTGTGGGTGGTTTTCTTGGGAATTGCACAATGTGTTTGCTGGCTCCTTTGTGCTGAGCCGCGGAGCAGCAGTGTTGGTTTAAATCACAGGAACGGAAGGTATATATGTGTTAGCACTCGGCTCTAATCCCAAGAGCCAATCGAGCTGCGCAGGCCTCAGCCGGACAAAGTTACAGAGTTCAAACAATACTCTGCTAATGAGCTGAAAGCGCTGAAGGCATTGTCTTTTTTTTACTTATGCAGTGTAAGACCATATCAGTCATTTAATACTTTGGAAAGGCAATTGGATTCAAAAATGCAAATAGTACTTTTGAAACTGTTTTTTTTCTGTTGAATATGTTGTAGCAATCAAAAAGAGAAAAAAATAATATTTTATGACATTAGAACTTTGTTAACACAGTTTCATAAAGGTTACAATAATTTTTACATGTCTGGACAACAATAAAACAAAAACATCAACTAAACAAAGAACTGACTGTAAAATAAAGACTGTGTTACAAATAATGAGCCAAGCTGCAGAAAAAGTCAGGTATTCTGGTTGACAGTCCTGTGCATCCAAACGCAGTCATTATCAATATTCAACAGTTTTAAACAACAGTGGAGCTGTGCTGTTATTTTCAACTGCACAAGAATATGAGATGATGAAGATAAGAACTGTGCTACATTTATGACAACAAACTTCATCAAATACTCCAGAAATAAATCAGTTATTTAATCACTTGTTCAGAACCTTAGATTAATAATTTCTTGTACCAGTTTAATTTGAAAATTGGCATCTTGAATATTTTTTCTCAGTGACAACAAAAAGTGTGTTTTAGGACATGAATTCATATGAAATCTGTCTCGACAGTTTCATTAATGACTTTTAGACCAAATTACCAAACAGTATAATTACAACAGTAAATGAATGAAGGGTGCAAAAATCCTTCTGACCTGTTGGGACTTGAGGGATCTGGATGGCCTGATGGGTGGTCTGATGAGTTCCCTGAACTCACACTTCTTCAGCTGTTCCTCCAGGTTTTGCTATATGGAAACCATCTCAACTCTTTATTATGGTTTTTTCATTGTTTTCCTCTTTAAAAGGTGGATAATCATGCAACCACAAGATGAACTTTCAGAAAGTAATCATTCATTGTACACCTACAGCTATTTAACTTCTGGAATTAACTGAGTTTAGGAAGTCGACTACAGTTAATTAACCTTAGTAAACACAAGAAAGATGTTTATCTCAGCCAGTTTTACATATATGGAGTCAACTCCAACACACACTCTGAGCTCTGACAAAATGTGTGGGCTCCTAACTTTAAAAGGATCAGTCATACTCAGAACTCTGAAGAGAACCACAAAATACAAATTTGTATTTGTTCACAACAAATAGGGGTTTTAGTATTTTTTTTTTTAAATATTATCAGTTCTTTTAAAGACACAAGATCATCTAATTTTGAACAAATCTGTGCAATCTACTATTTAAAACGTTTAAAAATTGAGATTTGGAACTATGAAATTAAATAAGACATAAAATGCATAAAAACAACATTGGTTTTGTTTCATAATATGTCTTTATAACAGACTTATCATGAAAAAAATTTAATGATTTCAAATTACTTTCAGAACTAAACTAAACTAAACTAAACTAAACTAAACTAAACTAAACTAAACTAAACTAAACTAAACTAAACTAAACTAA